>JAQIXL010003201.1:0-10915 GCA_034700245.1 Poikilolaimus oxycercus | reverse complement strand
ATCGCCGGCTTCACCATCATTTCTCTCACTTGCAATGTGGCGAACATGGGCGGCGGTGTCTGCGCCGGATGAGGTTCTTGATTGGAGTAGAGAAGTGGCGGGTGTTCAAGCAGAGATCTTTGTCCGACAAGAGACACACGTGTACATTTAGAATAAAAATTATATATTTATCGTGATTTGTTTGCTTTCTAATCGGCCAAGCAAGGTCACACGATGATTTTGCGCATGGAATTTATCTCCGGCATCGTTGCAGTCCGAAATCGCCTGTCGTTTCTAGACGATTTGGCTGTCATCTTGTAGTCGCAAATAATTTTCAAAGTCGATAGTATTGTTGTATCTATTTAAAACGATATGTTGAGGCCATTTGGACAAACACGGCAGAAATCCGCGAAGATCTATAAATCTCTCGCGCTGTTTAAAAGACCAACACTTCTCTCTTCACACTTCGTTTCTCAAGCTTCCAGGCGCAACAGCTGTGCCGGCCATTAGCTCAGCCAAGGTGAAATCCTCAGTCATCCACTCACTGTTGCGTTCCCAGCAAAATGTTTCTCGCGTTTTCCTTCGTTTCTCTAAATTGCAATGCCAAGCGGCGGTTTTCAGCGGCAGTTATGCTTTTCTGGTTGCTGTCCTTAGTGACAGCAATCAGCACCGCTGAAACGACCACTCCAAGGTTTTCACCGGGAGATGGAGCATCAGGCTCGAATACTTCTTCTGCTCGAACCTTCAAATTTCCACCACTGCCACCAACTCCTACATCTCCTACCCCAAAACCATTGTCAGTTGTTTGTTCTCCAAATACTTACGATAATATGATTTCTAGTGACGCCTCGATCATCGTCCTCGCTCCTCGTATAATACACATCGATCGCCCCTTTTTTGCTACTGTTGAGCTTTTGAAGTATCGAAACAATAATTCACTGAATTCCTTTCTTAAGGTCTATCCCTGGAGCGAAGGTTTTTGTTGAACTCCGAACGGTGTCAAACGTAACCCTAGGCAGAGCGACACTTGAGCACCTCAAAATCAGTAAGCTTTTCTACTAAAGGAATGATAACTTCGTTTCAATAATAGATGAACCATCTATTTTCTCCATTGAGAAGGTGTCGCCATCTCCGCCACCATCATTTTCTGAAATTGAAGAGCTCTTCGTGCGTTTGGAGAATGGAGAATCGCGAGTTTTGTTCGAAGGAAAAACTTCTGTTTTCCTCGAGCACGAGAAAGAGTACACTTACATTCAAACAGACAAGCCTGTTTATAAGCCGAAAGATACAAGTACTAAAGCATCTTGACTGTTAAGCTTTTAGTTCGCTACCGCGTGATCGTCCTGTCAGTGGATCTAAAACCAAAAAACACCACTGTTTCCGTGCGCATTATGGATGCTGTGGAGAATCTTATTCATCAACGAATCGATCAAGCCTTATTCAAAGGTATTAACTGCAATAAGGTGAATATGAACTCTAATTCAGGGGTCTTGGAGGGTGAACTCCGGCTACCATCGGAGCCGCATATCGGTCAATGGACAATCAAGGCCCAACCGGCGCATGGTTTGCAAGAATATGCGGTCCGTTAGTCTAAACGTTTTTAACAAGCACAACTGAAGCGTTTTAATGTGATGAAGTACGTGCTCCCGGTTTTCGACATCGTCGTAAAAACTCCAAAATTCTGCGTATTGGGGCGCGATTGCAATGTCGTCGTAGAATCTAAGTGGGTTTTAGTTCCCGAAAAATTGTACTTTTCAGATACGCTCATGGCGGCGCTGTTAGCGGCAAGGCTTCTGCAAAGGTTAGTCGCAATCTCGAGCATAAGGTCTACGGATCTCAACCCCTTTCGAAGGTGCAAAAATTCTCGTACGTAGAACGCTTTTGTGGGTCTAGTTGATTGCTGAACAAAGCACGCGTCTCAACTCTCAAGGACAGGCTACCCTCAGCTTTTCAGCAGCCCAATTGAACATTACAGACGCATTTAAGTCTCTTTACATCAAGGTGACTGTCGTCGAAGAGCAGACCAACATCAGTCGAACAGCGGAAGCAGATGCGAGTTTTTCTATCCTTTTGACTACCCTCCGATAAGAGCGATTTTCTGTAAAAGTGCGAAAGTTTGATCTGCAATGGTGGGCTTTCTGGCGTGTTCCAGGACTCGTTCGAATCGTATTGACAAGCCCAACACGCCTACATAAAGGCCGATTACGGGATCAGAAGAAGAGCTGAGAAAATCAAAAATGATAAAAACTTGAGCAACTTAAAAATAATTTCAGTCGGCGCGCGCATTTTTTTTCGACTGTTCGACCTTTTTAGCGTCGTTTCTTCTGCTTTCTTTGCGATTCGAATGAGCCCCTGAACACCCCAGAAAGCTCCCTATATGCTTAAAATCGACCTCCTCTAATTGGGTTTCCAAATTGCCCCTGTGCCAAAAACGTTCGCACTTTTACATCGTAGAAAATCGTTCATATTTGCACCATGTCAATAATTTCAGCTGAAAATTGAATTAAGCGACTTTAAAATTAAAGCTGACCTACGGCCATCTGAAGGTCCAAACCCTAATGAGGCGTTCATTCATGTGGCTTTCGCGATGATCGACGGAAAACCACTGAGTCCAGAAATTTCAACTGAAGTGAACGTGAGAAATAGTCATGAAAACCATTATGAAGGTGACCGTCAAATGTATTCGCAGCAAATATAAACGGGATGCCAACGCCCCCTACGACTCCGACAATTCCGGCGAACCCTATGATTCTGGCGAGTTTTCGGCCTATGAGAATACGAATGAAACTATAAAGGTATGTATACAAATTTACAATTAGTTAAGAGTCTTGATTTGAAGAATATAACAATTAGGGCAAATAAGGATGGCATTGCTAAATGGCGTGTAGCATGCCCAGCTGATGCTACGTACGTATCGATTGAGGTTTGGAGATTGCACTGAAAATAGGCTTCCAGACTTCGCATTATGGAACTCCATATATTACGGAATCAAGCAAACGATTGTAAACTTTTGTAGTTATTTTTGCCGAAAGCGTATTTCATTTCACAGATATTTTCGTCCGGCACCACAGAAGCGAGAAAAGAAGGCAGTGGAGACGTCGCACCTCTTCATCAGTGTGAATCTCAAAGTGAATTCGGAAATTTCTGGAAATCGCTCATTCGGACCTTTCGAAGTGGGTGAAACGCTCTCCTTCATCCTTACAACTTTTGTAGCAAATTCCACTTTCACATACGAGGTCAAAATTTCACACTCTTCAAACTTCGCCCCATTTTAGATCGCTTCAATGACCGGCGACGTGGTTTTGATCAAAAATCAGCGAATGACGGGAAATTCTTGCACGGTAAGCTTCGTGGCTACGCCCGCCATGGCGCCGAGGTCGAGCGTGATTGTTTATGGACTTGATGGTGAGAAAAGAGTGCACGTGCAGGCTATGGAGTTTGACGTCAAAGGGCTGTTCCGCAACAATGTATCTACATGCTTTGTTTGACTTAAAACTTCTTTCTAAGGTTTCACTGTCGTTTAATGTTTCGTCGACTGAGCCTGGAGAACAAGTGAAGCTTCAAGTGAAAGCGGACCCCGACTCCATTGTTTTCCTTCTGGCGTTTGATCAAGCACTCCTTCTTTTAGGAAGTCCAATAGACATTTCAAAGCACGCCATTGAATCGAACATTGCAGTAAGTTTATATAATCTGTTTATACTCTGATACTATCCTCAGAAAGAGGTACCCGGTTACCACCAACATGAGTCACGAATACTGTATCAGACGAGTCGCGCGGAATTCATCCTGTCCGTAAGTGTTTTATGACTGCCCTTTTGAATCAATCAGAGAATTGGCTTCTTTGCTATTACTGATGCCGATTTCAAAGACATCTTCAGCATGCATGCACCCAGTAAGCTTCTCGTATCAACACCAAAGCCAAACACTATTTCTTAGTTTATCTCACACAGGCTTTTCCACAAATTCCCAAGCCAACGCCGCCACGACTCCGCTCCAAATTTCCAGAGACCTGGCTACACGCGCATGCAACCGCAGGGTTAATAATATAATACATAGTTCAGGCAGAGAGAAGAATTGCAGACTTTCCGGAATCGCCGAATTTTCAGCAACAGTGCCGGACACTATCACTTCATGGGTGGTGTCGGCCTTCGCTGTTCATGAGGAGTCAGGGGTAGGCATCGCGTCCGCTCAAAAGGTAAGTAGATCGGGTACTAGTCAAATTCAGCTTCGCGTTTTCCGCCCTTTCTTTGCTCGTCTGTCTTTGCCATATTCGGTGAAGCTTGGTGAGCAATTCGCTTTGCAAGTTGTTGTGTTCAACTACCTCACAGAAGAACAAACTGTAAGTGTTACACTCCTCCGGTACGAAGCTTATGATGACTTTAGGTCATCGTGACGCTAGAGCAAGATGAGAATTCGGGATTCCGTTTTGTCACATTAAACGAAACAATTTCCGAAATTGATCCCGTCTTTCATCAGCAAACTTCCATCAACAAGCGCAGAATCCTAATTCCGGGTGAAGGCGCGAGCAGAGTCGGCGCAATTTAAAAATACATAAAACGGTTAAGGCTGTTTATTTCCCGATTGTGCCGATTCAAGTTGGAGACCTGCGGCTTCGTGTGACGGCTCAGGCATCTATGGTTGGCGATGCTGTGGAGCGAACCCTTAAGGTCGAGGTAACTATTTACGTCTAGGGTTCCTTCATTGCCGCAATGCTTGCAGCCTGTAGGCTATCGTGAAAACAGAAATGTTCCTGTATTCGCCGACCTCTCCACGTCGAATTTTTCAAAATCGGTTTTTATGAATTTTCCGGCCGACATTGTGAGCGGCACACAGAACGCTCGTGTGGATGTTACGGGTGAATTGATTAACTGTGAAACATACACACGCATAGGTGACATTATGGGACTGGCTTGGAAAAACCTTGACAACTTAATCAACATCCCTTCCGGCTGTGGAGAACAAAACATGCTACGTTTCGTTCCTAATATCGTTGCACTAAATATTATGAAAGCCTGGAATCGCGTCGACTTCGACTTGGAAAAAGAAGCGAAGAAGAACATGGAAATCGGTTATCAACAGGAGCTTAATTTTAAGTCTGTTTTCTTTTTGCTTGCAAAATGTTTTAGAAGACCCGATGGATCCTTTTCGGCTTTTGGTAAACGCGATTGGTTTGGTTCCACTTGGCTCACGGCTTTTGTTGTTCGGTCTTTTGCACAGGTAGATGAAATATGTATCACTCTCATAACATTCAGGCTAAAAACTTCATTTTTATCGATGATAAAATCGTGAAAGAATCAATCAAATTTCTCACCGAGCAACAGCTGTCGGACGGCTCATACTGCGAGCTTGGGATAGTCTATCATAAGTTTATGCAGGGAGGCGCTGCAAAAGGTGCATATTTATTGTAGCGGTTCACAGATTGTAGGAGGCTTCGCTTTAACAGCATATGTGCTTATTGCTATTTTGGAAAATGAGGAAAACAATCCGAAAGCAGTGGCATATTTGGAGCGAAAAGTGGAAAGCATTGCAAACGCAAATGACTCATACTCTTTGGCCGTTGCCGCCTATGCTTTGCAACTGGCCGGAAGCAAACTTGCAGACTCAGCTCTTACAAAACTTGAAAGACTGCAAATTACTGCATCAGGTATTCCACATTTGGAAGATATGAAAAGGTTTTTTAAGATGGAAATGTTCACTGGGAAATTCTTCAAGAGAGGGCTAGCAAAACGTCGATTGATGGAGCCCATCTCACTCCACCAATTGACATTGAAACAACTGCTTATGCTTTGCTCACGTATATGCTGAAAGGAGATCTGCCGAAAGTTTGTTGTAGAACAGCCTAAAATTTCTAGGGAATACCAATACTTCGCTGGCTCATCCGACAGCGTAATCGCCGTGGTGGCTTCTCGAGCACTCAAGATACGGTTGTGGGCCTTCAAGCGCTCGCCGCTTTCGCTACGGCCACCGGGTTTGTCAGTGGTCGTGCAACTTTTCAGGTGCTCCCTTATCTTTGTGCATATTAGGTAAACTTAGGCGCAGAATGGCAACGACTCGCAATATTTCGAAGTGTCGGCTGTGGATGAGACTTTTCTTTACACCTACGAAGTATATTTGTTGCTAACTATTCAAAATTAGGAGAGTTGTTTAGCTCAATAACTTCAACGAGACTGTAGATATTCAAGCCAATGGAACTGGGACCCTCTTTGCTCAGGCTTTTTAATGAAAAACACCCAATAACCATTATTTTGCAGGTTCATTATTCGTATTATCGGAGCAGCCTGCTTTCCGACCTTAATCTTACATTCGCGTGTACCAATAACGTCGAGCAAGAAAACAATGGCAGTCAAATACAACTCCGGCTATGCTGCAAGTAAGTATATCTTAAATTCTTGATCGTTCTCCACGTCAAAACAATCTTCCGTTATGCGTTTTAGGTACGCACAATCCAACACAAAGTCGAATATGGCCGTAGCTGAAATCGAAGCTCTCACTGGATTTCAGTTTGATCCCGAAGAGACATCGCATCTCACGGAGATAGAAGGCTTACAGGTCTTTTTCTCCACGTTTCCACTTCTCAATTTAGAGAGTGGAAGTTGAAAAAGAGAACACAAAACTGAACCTCTACTTCAATCCAGTAAGAAAACTTCATTGAACCTGGAATTTGCCAATATTCAGCTTGGCTCTGAGCCCGTGTGTTTTACTGTGAAGTCCAATCTCGTCTACCTGGTCGTCAAGCAGAAACCGGCACAGATTCGGCTTTTCGATTACTACAATCCAGTTATCGAGGTTAACTTTCAGCCCAGCTAATCAGTTCGATAAAAGATGAAATCATCTTACGACGTTGAAGTCGGGCGATCTCTCTCGGACATTTGTCCGCGATGCTTCACTTCTCAGGAGTTCCCACCGGTTTCCTCCCAAAGCCCGCCCGCCCTATGTCTTTCTTCTTTCTTTTCTTTCGTTTTATTTTTCTGTCTGACAACACAAGCCCTCCTTTCGTAGCCTTCTTCCGCCGTCGTATTATTTTGACCCATCTTGATTTGACCTCGACACGCACTGCGTGAGTGCCTTGCTTATTCCTTTCGCTGCCGTCCACTTTTATTCAAAGTTGTACGAACTCGAGCGGTGAGGAGCTCTCACTTATTCTCCCTTCGTCCTCTCGTCACTCAATCATGCCACTAGACTACCAATTCATTCGATTGTTGCGCCATGTGCTGCACAATTTCGATCTTCGATAACAACCTCCGTTATAACAGTAATTTTATTTTTAGTGCTAAATATTTGGGAAAGCAGCAGCTTCTGCGCCGTTTGGAGAAAGATATGCGTCCGCTTCTTGTTCGCTCTCTGTCGGCGCCACATTTTGCCGATGCTCCTGTATGACTTAGAGTTTTGCTTTCTATGCGCTCGCCTTCATTAGCAAAGCGTAAATTTCTGAAAACAATGGACGGTCCATGGAAGTCTGACGCCAGCATTTGAGCATAATATCGGTGTACCTAAACGCTTTGAAGTTTCATCTTGTTCCAAGTCATAAACTTATACGTTTTGGTTGGGCAGAGCGGTGGTGCTGGAAGGCGCTTTCCAGACTTCAGAAAGTTTTCTATCATTGATGACTTCAGTTCCTTATACGGCGTTTCACCAAGTGAATAAATCTCCCACAGCAAAATGCCATAGGACCAGGAATCTCCGCTAATCGTGAACTGCAAATCACAGAAGTATGCTGAACTTAATCTCAGCTCACCGGTTCTCCTTGCAACACCTCCAGCGGCACTGATCTCGCTGGAACGGCGGTATTGTTACGACCCGTAATGTAGCCCTTGGTGTAGCTTTCAAAGCGTCTTGAAAGCCCGAAATCCGTAATCCGGAGTGAAAGCGCATTATCGAGTCTGAATGAAAATCTCACAGTAAAAGAATAATTACAAGCAATTCCTGGCAGCAAGATCGCGATGAACGATGTGATTAGAGTGAAGATAAACCATGCCTGAGGCTGCTTCCTTCGCAAAACGCTTCATCATTTGCAAATCGACGTTCTTGCTTGGATTATTGCCATCTCTCTTATATACTTCGTTCTTTTTTAGATTGCGAAGAAAATCAAGAAGGCAACCACCAGGCATGTACTCGGTGATAATTATGGGCACAGAGCCTTCACTTGAACAACCAATCAAGCTCACAATGTGTGGATGTCTACAAAATGGTTGAAAATCGCACTTCGCATACTTGAGGCTGCTCATGACGGTTGCTTCATCGAAAGCGTCGCGACAATTCCGAAGATGCTCAGCCTTTACCTCCTTACAAGCTACCATTAACGTTGTTCCATCGTCTTGCTTCAGCTCGCGCAGATAGACTCGACCGTAATGCCCTATGAACGAAAAATTAAAAATACATATATGCGTTGTTTACATAAAAATACCTTGGCCAATGAGTTTAGTCCGCCCACCAAGATTCTCCGAAGGGATTCGTCCATTGCAAGTTGTGACCAGCGACTGCATGAGAATCTCAATTTCAGTACGCTTTTGAGCCTTCTGGTGAGATCTTTTTCGACCGAACTGAATAACGGTTTTCAATATCATAACAACGCACCAACGCTAAGCTGACCATGCAAGTTGAAAGAAGCACCATTGTGAATAAGCAGACTATAATCCAGATAATCCAGGATTTTTGGTCATTTTGTGGTAACGTTGGCGTTTGAGTTGCTATGAATGCAATAGTTGGCAAGGAGACGTTGTGACTAGGAAACGAGCGTAATGCGGCCATCTCCGTTGCAAGCTGTTTAAGTAATTCCAGGTCTTTGGATAGAATATCGATTTTTGCAATTAGCTTCAGGTACATCGGATCGGCCCAAACTGGCGTCGGGGGTGGCGGGACGAAATCAGGAGACTGCCGAAAATGAGAGCAATTGTCTAGAACGCAAACGAACGGTATCATTGGCGGTGCCGTCGGCCTTGGTATAGGATGCACACCATCGAGTTGTTCCGCGAATGTCTGCAAAAACTTTTGTAGAGCGATTTATAAGTTGCCTTCACAACAGGCCATGTTCCAAGGGAGCACACATCCCATAAATCTTCGTACTGGAGTCCGGAAACATATACGCCGGCCAACTTTTCATGCTTCACGAAATCAGTCTGCAAATCGGCTCGAAAATTTTGAAAACACAAAACCCAAACTTTTTTGCTGAGTGCGTCTGTGCCTTCATAGTAGTACGTGATGTCGTCGAAAGTAACACTATTCAACATTGTATCCGAGGAGTAGACACTTCCTTCCAGCAGACAAACCTAACAATCTAACGTGTTTAATGAACAAAGATTGTTTCACCCGTGTGTGTGACAGGTGAAGTATCGTGCCGTCATCGGAGGAGATTCCAACAGCACTAGCCGAAAGACCTAAGACTAGCTTCTCGTGTGGCAAACTGCTCATTTGCACAACATCATGCATAAAAACCTAAACTCGGCTATGCAGCAGCACTGTCACTTACTGCTGTAACGTTTTCCGAAAGTTCGTTACTTAGCATTTGGGCCATGTGAGTCGTAGTGATCCCGTAAACTTCAAATATCGCATAATCGACGTGTCTATTGTATGAAAGGCTAAATGCATACTATCGAGTGGACATACCGCCACATTTCTGCGTACTCGGCGCTGCCGCTTGACTGGTAATCAACAATGCGAAAAAGGCGAGGCTGGATTGTGATGATGCTCACACCCACTTCGCGAAGCATCTGAGAAAACCAAACTGCTTTTGTGGGCAAACGAAATGATTTACCCCAAAGAAGCTTGAATATTGGCTGTCGTAAAAATGCTGTTCGACGCTTGTCACGTAGAAATGAAAGCCATCGAAGCCAGGTTCAAGCCAACCGCCCGACATTTTCATAGCGTTGGCCATCTCTCCGGCTAATCCTTGAAGCCTTTCCTCATCAATAATAGTGAAGTTGAGCCTTAGATCGACTCCAAGAAGAAACTTGACAGCCGGATCGTTCATACGACCGTTATTAATCGTCAGAAAAAATCGAGTTCTGATCGCTGCGAGTTGCATGTCTCTGAAAGGTTTTTAAAGTGTCAGATCATAACGAACACGGTGGCATCTTGATTGACGATGGAGCAAGGAATAATGATATGAGTGCAAAGCTTGTCTTCGTAGCGATCTTCAAAAATGTAACGAAAATCTCCACTTCGTGAATGAATATCCAAATCTGGTGACTGTGTATCGCAAATTCTAACGTATGCAACTGTTTCTGAAACCAAGCATTTTATAAATGAAAGGATATACCTTTGAAGCATAGAGAAAGCGTAACCAGAAGGGATATTTGTGAGACATGAAGCTTGCCCCTCTTCATAAAGTCAACGGTGAGACAAAATCTGACAGACGGTGAGACAAAATCTGAAAGACCTCGTGAACGAAGTTTTTCTGGCGGAGGAAGGGATCCACAAGGGCGCAAAGTCAGTGAGTCTAGCAATCAATTTCACACTAGCTAAAGGATCACATTAATCTTTCCGAGAGCTTCCTGGCAGTGCTTAAGGCAGCTGTTACGAACGTTGCTCATTGTGAGCGTCTTTTTCGTCAGAACAGCTGTGGAACGAAAAGCCCACGTTCGTTCCCTCGGCAAACGTTGTGTTCATGGCAACATTTTGTCCTATTGTTCCTTGCATCTCTCTATCTTTTTGTAGCGCGAATCATGGTGGTCTGGTTGCTGCCTTTCATGGCGGCTATTAGCATCGCACAGCCAAGCCCGTCCAATTTTCCACCGCCAGAACCTCCACCACGCAATGCCGCTTCTTCGGTTCGACGCTTCAAGCTTCCGCCATTGCCACCGCATCCTACTCCGAAACCCACTCCGAAACCGCAAGTCATTTCGCTGTGTATACTCTCTACCAGCCGTGCCCCCGCCTCCGGCGGGGTCCCGGCTGGCTGGGGGGCTTCGTCCCCCAGCCCCCCTCTCCCCCTTAGAAC
>JAQIXL010003200.1:0-10927 GCA_034700245.1 Poikilolaimus oxycercus | reverse complement strand
AATCCCTACGGAGTTCTCCTAGTCTAAAGCAGGGCGTGAGGGGTAGCGGGGGTGGCCCTCACAGGCTTGTCCCGTCTTGTACTTTCTAGGTGTCGACGTCAAGACAAGAAGAATATGTGAGTCTTTATTCGTAGAGCAAGAATGAACAGAGGGGACAACTATGCACAGAGGCCAGAGTGAAACGTAGCAGGAACGGGTTCCGGGCTTCGGCCGCGGGGCGAGGCCCCACAGCCTCAGCCCGACAGCAAGGTCTCCGGGGGAAGGTAAACGCTCTCCTCTCTCTCTGATGAGGGCTAATCGGGGCTCCCTTATAAAGGGGAAGGATTACAGAAATGGATCTGGTCTTTTCGAAAAGGCATTCGCCAAATCCAATGAGCCGACTCACACCTTTAATGGGTGTTCGCCAAATTGAGACGCCCCACGGATTAGACTTTCACAAGCTTTTCGAAACACTTCGAAGCTGTTCCAGATCTAACCCATGGCATTGGCTGTTAAAACATGAAGCTAGGATGATAAGCACGAATAGAAGCATAACGTTTCGTTCTCACTCGAGTTGAGCCGAGTAGAAGCAAGAACTCTCGCCGCTTCCCTTGAATCATTCACGACGAGAATGAAATGAACGTCTGCTACGTCCTTCCAGAGAGAGACGGCAGCAAAAAACAATAAACGCCTTCTTTCTTGGAAAAGTTTGGAAAATTCTTCCTCTTCTTTCCCTTCAACCAAATCTTGCATTTTCTTGCAGATTCGATAATTTTCTGAAGACTATAGAACTTCTATGCATGTCAGGTCATGTTCGTTCGTAGAAAAACGCGTTCGTCTTACAAGCAAACTCGGTTTTGTTTGAGATCTTTCAACTGTGCGAGACCTTTCATTGACTGAAGTCATTCATCATCTCCTTCCGCGCTCGCCACGGTAAACACGCGGTGTGTTTTTATCGCAAAGGCTCAGTTTCCCGCCAGTTTCAACTTTCAAACTTGACACGCCAATGTTTGCTCCCTCTAACCTTCTTGATGGGTGTTTCTTCTATCGAATGTGTGCTATCCTTAGCGTGGCATACAATTTATTATGTGTTCGAAATGTTTTGTAATAGATAAAGCCAAAAGTTCGCAGTCGTTTCGCGACGTGCTAACAAATGGCTTTTCGAGATCGTTTAGCACAACATTTCGCACATTCGCGTTTTCCTTCAGCCGAGACAGAGTTTCTCATCGTTTCAGTTTCAACTTGACTTATCCTCGATTCACGATGAGCGACGATGAGATCGAGATCCTGGAAGTCATCTTAGCGGTTTGTTTTTCTTCTAATTGCCTTTAATTATTTTCTTCAGCCAAACAAGTTGTCAACAACAACTACACCGACCACAGCTGCTCCCGTAGTCCCGGTGAAAGAAGCAAAAGTTGAAGATGAAACGAAGAAGGTTCGACAAGTCACTTTTAGCTGTTCATTACGCCAATAGCATTTTAGCCTCTATCGAAGAAACGTTCCAATGATTGTCTCTCCGAGCTGAATGGCAAGCGACGGCGATCGAGCTTGTCAAAAGAGAAGGAAAAGCCGAAGGAGAGAACGAAGGTTGAAGCAAGACCGTCGACGTCAAGGGTAACGAGAAAAAAATCCAAGGAAAGTGTGAAGGAGGAGTCGACAGAATCCTCATCATCCTTCATTGTCGTTAGTTTTGCAATTTCTTCTCAAAGAACTTGTCCAGGACGACTTTGTCTTGCCACCAAAAGGCCCTCCACGAATGCGATCTACCACCTTCGAGCAGCGTATTCCCGTTACTCCCGAGCCTGATAATAAGACCAAGTGGACACACGGCGAGAAGTTCGAGGTGCTTAGCTCCGAGTGCCCTCAGTATTAGCAGATTGAGTCGATTCTCGAGAAGCACAGCCTGAAGAGCATCGTGAAGCAAAAAGAAATACGCAGCGAAATATACTTGGTCAAATGGGAGAACTGGCCTGTCAAAGAGTCGTATTGGATGCAGAAGGCTGATCTCAAGTTAGCGGCGGATATGCTGGCAAAGTGCGAGTAAGCACATTTTTTCTTAAATTTCAATTTTATAAACAGTTTTAAAAGTTGAAATTAAAATCTAAGTGTCTGCAGGAAACGTCATCGTCTCCTAAATGTGGCTCTGCGGAATGCGCCGCCGGAGTTCATACTTTTTCGAGACGAGTTCGATATTAAAGCCTATCTGCCCGAGAACGTCCAGAGAATCTACGAGACTCAACTCCGGGTTCATTTATTTTCTTTGACTTATTCGGCATTTTTTCAGCTAAACGTCCAGTTTGAATGCGACGCCACCGCGCCGCTCTACATCATCAATTGGGTCGACGATTCGGGTCCACCGGATTTCGTCTTTATTGAGCAACTTCGGGTTCACTCAAAATATTTCTTACCAATAAGTTTGTCCTTTTAGCCGAACGAAACTGTAAAACGACTTGTGGCCCAACAAGAACGAGTCTTTGTCTGCTCGTGTGAGGACGGTTGCGGTGATGGATGTCCTTGTGCTCAAATTGGAGATGTTCGATACTCGGAGCGTGGAACTCTCACAGTTCGTTGCATTTCAAGCTCTTTCACCCTTTAGGGTCGCCAGTGGAAGAGGTCGAACAGTGATATTTTCGAGTGCTGTGAGGCATGCAAGTGCATCAGCTGCAATAATCGAGTTACTCAGGTTAGCAGCAAAATTTAAGCCCAAGTTCAAATACGTTTCAGAAAGCTCGTGACATCACATTGATTCTCGTTAAAGGAAAGCGAAAGGGCTGGGGTATTCTGGCCGGTCAGAGGATTCGACAAGGCAGCTTTATAACGAATTATGTAGGAGAGGTATTTGAAGTGCTGAAAAGACTAAAACGTGAGGAACAGGTCATTACGGCTGCGGAGACGAAGAGCCGCGACATTCCTGGAAGAGACATGTACGAATTTGTCATGAATTATGTGCTCGACTCAACTCGAGAGAGCTCCCAAACTTCTCAGGCCGAGTCAACTTCAGTTGAAGAGTTCAAGGACGATGGACGAATTGATCTCGAGAATAATGAGGTTTAAAGACTTCCCAGTAAAACCAATTTGTTCTCCAACATTTAGAACAAGGAGCCTGACACAAACAAGAAGAAGAACGAAGAAGAATGTGTTGCCGGTCCTTCGACTTCAAACGCCCAAGTGGCGCCAGCTTTATCGCGTCAAAATGCAATGGGTGGTGGCGATGTACAATAAGTTTCAAACTAAACGGACCTTAAAATATTCTTGCGTCGAAGAATTCTGTGTTCTTCGAGTTGCGGCTTCTGTATTATTGTGAAACATTTCAGCCCGAGGCCTTCATGGTGGACGCCGGATTGTACGGTAACGAGGCTCGCTTCTTCAATCACTCCTGCTCTCCAAACATGATCGTACACCGTGTGATGGCCGACGGAATCGGCTATGGTTATCATCGACTTGCCTTCTTCGCCTTGAAAAACATCGAGATTGGCGAGGTAGACCGAAACTGTTTCCGAGTAAAACTGCTCAGGAGCTGACTTTTGACTACGACTACCAAGTGGACGAGTCAAAAGCATTGTGCCGTTGTGGATCCGCCCAATGTCGTGGACGTCTCTTTCCCGTTCATCACTTGCCTCCTGTTGATGACGAATAGTTCTCTTCTCTCCGGTGATAGCTCCTTTCCCTTGCCGGCAATGTTTTATTGTACCCTCTGCCTTAATATTTCGATAAAGTTGAAGTTTTATAGCAAGTGCTCCTTTTACCCAGTACTAGTTGCCGGCTTATAACAAATGGCTTGACTTTGAGTAACATCACAAGCGACGTCATTCCAACCTCCACAAGACTGATAAGCCGATCCAACTGGCATGGCCATTACGCAAGTTGGTCCTGTGGCCATAACAGCGCAGCCTGTGCCCGCGTCGAAACCGCCGCCATCGGGTTGAGTCATTTGCCATCCGGCCTGGTAGGTATAGGGAGAGCCATCTCGCCACTTCCAGTTGGCTGGGTCCGAGGCTGGGGCTGAGGCGACTTCAAGACCGATACAGGCTGTATTTCTTGTTGTGCTCATGGCAAGGCCTTTAAGCACATAGCTTATCTTCATTCGTGAAACATACCGAAAACAAAGTTGTTGTCGGGGACGGAAAAGATGGAGACCAAGTTCGCTCCTTCAGCTTGGCAATCAATTTGGAAATTATCACAAGAGATCGGGCCATTGGTCAGCACCTGAGATGTTAGGTGGTAAACTTTCAAGGTTCTACGAAAAGAGGAACAATCGCCTCGAATACGAAGTGATGTGAGGGAACAAGAAAGTCAAACCTTGTAACACATCGGCCGATCGAGACCATCGACATGAAATGTCCAACCGGCTTCACAGAAAAGCGAAGTGGTGGTAGTGGTGCTCGTCGTAGTGCTCGTCGAAGTTGTTGTGGAAGTTGTCTCCACTCAAAGATCCAAGCAGAAACACCACCCATTTACCGTTGTAGTGGGTGAAGACATCTGTTGAATGGTCGTAAGAGTTGTGTACTTCAAGACTTCGGTTGGATTTGAGGGCATGCAAGCAGAAGAAGTTCTCAGAAAATACAGCATTATGACGACTAGAGCGTGCATCACGGCAATAATTCCTGAGCCAAAGAGACCACCTGGTTCTTTCTGTTCGGAGACGTTCGACAAAGGCCTCTCTCGAGAACAAAAAGACGTCGCTCCTGATGTGAAGTGGGTTAGATGGCCGGACCCTCTAACATCCAGAGAGAGAGAGACAAACATAGCCAAGAAGACGGTTGACACTCTCACAAACTACGACAAATCATTAGGCAAGGTCTTGCTGTTTCTCCTTCCTCAGCATCGACATTAAGTTGTGCTTCGTGTTCTTCACATTTCCCATTGACTCCGACACACACATTTGTGGAAGAACTTTGATGTGAGACCGTCGAACAGCGTGCAACGGGTCTCTCCTCCGCAGGTGGATGCATCAGGTCTCCGCGGTGAAATCGCGCATTGTTCCGCGCCCCAGATTCATCACACTCCCCTGTTTTACAATGATGCGCCCGGCGGTGATGATACAGACTACACGATCACCCATCGAGGCTCATGAATCAAAGAACTGCTGGTAAATGGAGAGTGGAGACACTCTTTCACTAACACTACGCAAGCCGAGGTCATCAGACGCTATCCCCTCGCATGCAACCAACCGAAAGCTTAGGGAAAAGTACAATATCTACGATTCTTCAAGTGTAACCTTCAACCATCATACAAAACGAAAATCTTCAGTTTATCTGGACCAACTAATCAACGAAGACAACAAACAAAAGTCTCACTGCGTCTTGGCTTGCTGGACGGCGGCCGACGGTCCGAGGAGCATCTGTCGCTGCTGTGCCACCTAAAGAAATGCCTTGAAAAGCAAGAGAGAAAGAGCAAACCTGGCTCTTCTCGAGATCGCTCCTCTCCTTCTCGATGATGTAGGGCAAGAACATGATGAGCGACGTCGTCGCCACGATCCACACCTGCAAGTTAAACATTTAGCCGAGCATATCAAGGTACTGGTGTAGAACATTTTGAAAGCACTTCTAACGCTAATGGAACTTAGACGAGAGAAACGTTGAAATTCATCTCACCATCGCTTAACGACTAACTAACAACTGTCATCGTGAAAGAAGAAAGCAAAAGAATGAAACTCACTGTTTGACGAGTGTAGTAGATTCCGTTGGTGATGGCCGAGTAGCCGATGGAGAGCGAGGAGGCGGCCGCGTTGCGCACCGGCTCTGGCAGCGCCTCACTCAGTCCGATGAGACGTTCGAGGAGCGTCTCGTGGAGCTCGTCGTCGGGGATGTCGTCCCACTCGTCGCGCGCACGTCCGGGCACCACCGCCATTCCTTCTCGGTCAAGAAAGTCAACACTGCAAACAGAAACGTGAAGAAAACAACAAGAAGAGTTGAAGAAATTTAGCAATTCAATTCGAGCTTCAAAAAACTTTTCTGCAAAATTTCGCACTTTCGCGCGTAAGCGCGGTGCTATGGACTGAAATTTTTCCCAGGCACGAGAGTGACAGCGGGATATGTAAGGCATTTACAAACAGTATTTTAAGACTCTGAAACGCATAAATCTGCAAACCACCAAGTGGTCGGGACTTCAAGCCTTCAATAATTATTCTCTTTAAAATCTCAAACGTCTTTATTACATCGGTTTCAGTCCTTCTCTTTCAGCTTTTCTGAAAGGCTCAACTCTAATGGCTGCTCCAGAAAAGTCAGGTAGATTGTCTCAAGTCGAAGTAGCAGCAATAGACACCGAAGTTTGCACTAGGGCACGGGACTCGAGGAGACAAGGGAAAGAACAAAAAGAAAGAGGAAAATCGTTTTAGAGGCACTCTTCACGGCGGTTCGGAGCAAGTTGTGATGACCTTGTAAGCAACACACAGAGACACTTTCAAAGAACGGAGGACAAAGAGCACCTGATTCTCCAAAAACACATTCTCAATCACAGCACAGAGTTCGAAGGGTTCTCAAAGTGTAAATCTCTAGGGGTATACGGTAAGACATAAAAATTGAAAAAGCAGAACTCGATTGCAACTCGGGGGATTATGGTTGAAAGATCCTGTTATGAAGAAGGTCTATTGTCGGACCAGCGAGAAGTTCCTCGCCAAAAATTGCTCACCAAACTTGATTGTAGATAACTTTGTAGATCAACGTTTTTGTGGAGAATTCCTCACTGGTCCGACAAGTGTCAACGTATCCAAAAAGCTGGGGAAAAGAAGAAATGCCCGTCATAGACGTTTTTCCAGTAAGGCAGTCTCAAAACACTAAAGACGAAAAATGACTTCAAGCAACATAAAGGAAAGTGTTCATGTCATCGGCGCTGCGCTGCAGGAATTGGTTCTCGATTAACCAGTCGATTTGTTCTTTCACAAATGTCCTCGACGGTACAAACATCTGTTTGAGGAGCTCGATGAGCTCGGTCTGAAGTTGAACAGCTGTCAGGGTTCTTCGTGCTTTCATTATCTGAAGGGCCAAATCTCATTCGAAGAGACTTTCCGACCTGTACAATAGCCTCTTGAACCCTCAAACGACGAAGAGTGACGATTTCTTCATGCTCGGCTTGAGCCGACGGCTCCATGGAGAGTTGGAGACGACCAATGAGATTCGTTCTTCCGCGCTGTTGCGGCTTTCCATTCTGAAGGGCTTCAAAATGTGTCATTAGTAACAGACCTTGACGATCTGGAATTCATAGTTGATCCAAAACAGAGTTGAATCGTTGAAGTCTTTCGGACCTGCTACGTTCTCGATGTCGCAGAGAATTAGCTGAGAGCGCATTTTCGGGAAGGCGACCAAGCTCTGAAGACAAAGGTCTGTGAAGAGTCGTGAGGTCTTACAAAGAGAGTTCTTGAAAGCTCGGTGTCGGGCAACTCGGTGTGAGTCCTCAATGACTCGTATGAAAACTTGTGGTGTGGTCGCTCGTCCCAGCAGAACAGCACGGCCATTTGGAAGGTCGTCACCTCGAGATCGTATCGTCCACATCGAGCACCAAATGTGATCTGAAAGAAATGTTTCAGTGAAAGCGAATAAAGAAAGAGATTTCCAAAATTCAGTTTCGTGATGGCTTTTACGGCTTTTTCAGCAGTAGCAAATGAAATCAGCCTCTATGTTTCGCGACAAATGGATAGTTTTTGACAAAAATAGTTAGCTCGATGAAGGCAGAAAACGGAGCATGAAGGTCGCTAAATTAGTTTCTTTGAAGTCGTAAAACAGTTTTCAGAGTCTAAATGCAATGTCTCGGTGGTGAGATCTTTTCAGAAGCTTATCTTCCCATTTACTGGTGAAAAGGTTTCAAGCCGACAATAACACTCCACAAGCCCTCAAAAATTAATCGTGTCTTCTTTCGCCGTTTAACTTAACACTCACCGTCCCGGTGCTCCAGTGATGCAGCCAGGTCAGCTTCCTTCCATTGTGCTGCTTCTTGTAGAAGGCGTCAACTTCCGGCACAAAGTCCTCCAACTGTCTCGGCAACGAGACTCGCACCCGTTCCGGCCCGCGACTCCACGCACCCGCATTTAGCACCTTGATGTTGATCATGTCTAAATTCCTCTTTCTCCTTTAAATCTACAGTATCCCTCACCTGCAAGGTTCTTATTATTGTTGGTCCCGATGGATCGTTTGAACTGGCTGTTCAGATCTTTGTTAATCTCGATGTCTTGCAGCATCCGAAAGAGCTTATTCACATGCTCAGCCGGCATTCCACACTCCTAGAAATAGGAATTGTCATCAATTTGTCGTTTCAAGGCTTCTCTAACCCTTAATCGTGTGACCATAATCTCCTCTTTCTCCTGGTCTGCAGACATGTCGAGGATGAGACGACGCGAGAGATGCGCCTTGTGATATCGCATGAACACATCTTTGTTCTTCACGTATTTTAGAACGAGAAGCTGAAAGTTGGCAGCAATTGAATCTGTTTCGAGGTCTTTACTTACGACGTTGTTCAGTTTGGCGTCGATCTCCTCGGATGTTAGACGTCGAGACAGTTGACTTTTCCTCAAAAGTTGATCACAGAAATTGGCAAGAAGCTCCGGGCACTTCGATTCCACGGAAGTTCGGGTTCTGAAAAGCATTACAATTTGTTGCGTTTTAAATGTTGCTCAATTGCGAGTAAAATCGCCGAGACTCGATCAGCATGTGATGTACGAATGATTAAAATGTGCGTTTCAAAATGTGTCTTTTACTTCCAAATAATTTCGGACTCTAATCACTCCAACCTCCCCGTTTTTCATTCACTACAGAATTTTCACTGCTCATAAGTGTCGAGCGTTTCATGTTGCGATGGAGAAAATCATGGCCAATTTGGCTAAGCGACGTGTGCGGAATAATGAGCGCATCAGTTTTCTTAACGTCAGACGCGTTTCAGAAATTTTCCTTTTTGTTGCACCACAGCAATGAAAGTTGGTCCTCGGCTGCACTTACTGTTTGAACTTGGAATTCTGGATTTCGAGACTGAAGATCGACGTATCGTTGACGACTTCTCTGAAGGCTTTGTCTCTCGCTGTGAGGAATCGGGCGTCGTCGTAGAAGGCTTCGTGGATAAGGTTGGTAAACTCGCTGAACATTGTCAACAAGGCCGAGACGTATTTCTCCGGGTCCTAAAAGTTCTTCGTCTTCTCTCTCTGGAAAAGTCTACCGTGGTGATCATAGCCGCATTGGCCTTCATATCATTGAGTCCTTCCGTCCGAATATGCTCATCGATACACTGCAGAATTGTCTCAATGCCCGATCGCGTCCTCTTGATGAGTCGGTAAAGCATTTGAAGCTCTAGAACAAGTCCAATAAATTTTTCTTGACTAGCTTACTTTCGATATGTCTTTCCTTGATCAGCTGAGGGCATTCAGCTAGAAGCTGATCCTGAAACTCCTCCACCAGCACGCTCACGCAGCTCTCTAGCATCTGTAAAATCGCTGTTGTGTTTTTACTACAGAGTCGCTCAGTGAATGTTTTTGAATTCGCAATCATATTTAGTGAATCAAACGAAACACGTTTAGCCACTACCGCTATGCGTACACGATTCAAGGAATCCGCATTGTCGTGAAGATATCTCCGCCCTCGTCTCTCCTCCTCAGCCAACTTCCTGTCAGCATAGGCCATGTATTCTTGGACTCCATTCGCCTCGAGATATTGAGCTGCTCGACTTTTGTAGAACATGTGCGTCTCGTTGATGAACGTCTTCTCAAAGGTCGTCTTGTAGACGAGGAGAGGGTCGTCTGTGTTCACGTTTAAGGAAACTGCAAATAACAAGGTTTATATGTTTCAAAAAATTGTGACCCACCATAAGACTCCCTCACGCCGATGACAAGCTGAGGGTCAAAGGCCTCGCCATTTCTTTCACTCTCCACTAGACGCATTGTAGCTTTCAGCAACTTGTCCCCAATTGGCGAGAAGATCTTCGAATTCCAGGTCTCGAGCATCACTTCCTTGACAGTTTTCCCACTTCCTGCATCGGGCACACTGGCTGCGGCATTTCTTGTGTGGATATTTGTTGAAGTTGTTGTTGCATGGGAATTTCGTTTCTCGAGGATCTGAACCTGTGTCAAATAGGTTTCACGCACATTGAAAGGCAGAGGAAGAATAGCAGTTTGAGTGTAGAACCGCGTCCACTCGTTGATGTAGACTCGAAGCAGGGCATTCTCCTCGAAATGGACATTAATTCTCTTAAAACATTTTTAAAATTCAATATTGTATTTTTCTTTCAAACTTACTCTTTCAGCATCGCCGACATATCGCTCAATTTGTCTCGTCAATTCAGCTTGAATCAACTGCGCGCCATCGTCGGCCCACGAATAAATATTATACACGATGAAGAACAAGTCCTGCCACTCGGCTGGAGTTACCCGCTGAAATTTATGTTTACAAAATAAATTTTTAAAAAACATTCTGATTGAGCAGAGCAATGACCGTGTTGTGCGCGCGAGGCCACTCGTCGGCGAAGGAGACGCCGCGCATTGCGCCGCCCGTTCCACCCTAAAAGCATCATTTTGTGGTCGAAATTGTCCATCAACACTTTTTGTGACTATTTCTACTGCTGAAACTTATGTGACAACACAGGAAAATGGAACAAAAACGAACCCTCAGCATGGTGGCCATTTTCTGGAATTTGATGCTCAGCCGCCGAAACGCCGAGGAGACGGTCTTCAACCGAATGGTGGAGGACGGGCCGTGATCTGTGACGGGAATCATGAGTTTCAAGCTGGAGGCTTAGAATCTCGGCTATTACACGTCTAATACGAAGTCAAATGGGAGGAGTGAGGAATTCCCAAGAGTAAGAGAAAAACCCAAATGATGACAATTAGAGCTCTTGCCGAGCGACTCGACGAGGGCCGAGAGCCAACGAGGGACACCGCAAAAAACACTCGAAATGTCAGCTTGCACTGGGGGTGATGCTGTCGCACCGGCAGGTTTGCGTCGTGTGGGGGGGGGGGGGGGGGGGGGGGGGG
>JAQIXL010003199.1:0-10927 GCA_034700245.1 Poikilolaimus oxycercus | reverse complement strand
TTCAGCGTCCCGAGACGATCCTCGCCCACGAGATGGAGGCGCCGCTGCCTCAGGACCACCACTGAGCTGTCCTCTCCCTCTCAACATCTATCCCTCTGTCATAAACACTACAAATTATTTGTTACACATTGAAAGACGATCTTGGTCCTTTCTTCCTCGTTGCTTCTCTCCCGACATGCTTACTGACGAGAAAAATAGAGCTGATAAGAGAAAGGAAGGAGAAATGGGTGTCCCGTTCGTCTCCTTCCTCTTCCTTCTTCCAGCTGCCTTCTCTCTCCTCGACTGTTCTCTTCCTCGTGTTGAATATAGGAAAGGTGTGAGTCTTCGTGGATGCAGGGTCTCTTTGAGAATGTGTGGAGGTGTTCGCTACCTCGGTCTTCTTCGACGAGGCGGAAATCTTCTGTCTCAAGGCTGGCGGACGCCTCGCCCATGTCCGCGACAAGCATCAGAACGCCTTCATTGCTGGTTCGTCTCGAGTCTCTCGGCCAGAGCAGACTTTCTGGAAGGGATTACTGTCCTTCTCAGAACTGGTAGACGCGTCGCTGGACGGAGCGAGCTTCTGGATTGGGGCTCGCTTCTCGCGGCGACATTCCAAATGGGAATGGATCGACGGCTCGTCCTGGAACTTCTCCTTCTGGCTTCATGGTTGACTATTCTTTTCCTCCTTGAAATTGAGAAGAGGAGAGTCGACATGCGGATGACGATCTCGGCTGTGTGGCTGTCGACTCGAGGACGGCAAGGTTAGTCTTCTTCTTCTGTTACCTAGAGTATGGAGAAGGAGGAATGGGGAGAGAAGTTGTAGATGGACCGCGGGAAGCTGTCACAACAAACGGGCCTTCGTCTGCGAGTACAAATCCTGATTCTTCCTCCTCCCTTCACACAAGATCCACTTTTCCGAATCGCCAATGAAATGTGATTTGTTGTTTATTCGACTGTGAAATGATGAAAGTCATGTTTCCACTCCGAAGTAGTGATGCCGAGAGATGAGGAGTGCAGGGGAAAGTGCCAAAACGATGGCGGACAAAGAGGACGAGGACAGCCAGAAACTGGAACCTCGATGATTGTCCTTCCACGGCAGAGACGGGAAGGGGAGAAATTACTGCATGCAGAGGGGATCCCGGTCCCCGCGGCGCTGGACCGTGGCCGCCTCCTCGCCCTCTTCGTCGCCTCTTCCATGGCGCCCTCTTGCGGCATCCCCCCTCTGACTCATCCAGTCATTTCAACTCTCACATGAGTTCTTCTTCTTCATCTGACCCCTTTAGATGGACGGACCAGAGTTCCTGATGCTTGATTTATGTCTTTGTTGTTAGACCACATCTAATCGGGGTCGCCTTCAGGACTTCAGTCTCTCTCCCCTTCTTTCCCTCTTCATCTTCTCTAGAGCTTCCAACTTATTCTCTTCATAAGCTTGCAGATGATCGAAAGAGGAGTCCTTCTTCTCTCTCTTCTCGCCCTCGTCTACGGTGCAGCGGTGAGTCTGAATGATCTCGAGGAGAATGAGAATTGCAGCCGGAGAAGAGCGAGGAGAAGACGGAAGATAAGAACTCGGTGCTCGAGAGTCTCAAGGAGAATGTGGAGAAGGGCGTGAGTGACTCCCCTTCCTCTCATAGCTTGTCTTTCAGCAACATATCATCAACGAGACAATCACGGCCGCCAAGAACGAGGTACTCTTTTCCTATCAGAAACTCTTGTACGGTAATTGTCTTTGATCTGAAGAAACATTGAAGGCATTGATGATGCCTGGAATTGCAGCAATGCGGTCAACTGGACTGCAACAACCGCGGCACTTGTATTGGGAAGAAGGACTCCTTCCTCTGTCTCTGCAATCTCGGCTTCAGCGGCAAGACCTGCGAGGAGAGTGAGACCTTCACTTTCTATGCAAGAAGTTTCTTGAAGCGGTGTGTGACTCGAGTCGCGACTGCAACGGTCGCGGTCTCTGTCTGGGCACGACCACGAGCTTGACCTGTCTCTGCAGCCTCGGCTACACGGGCAAACGATGCGAGACAGCGACTTTCAGATGAAGACCGCCCCCGCTCCTTCTCTCTTCCTCCCTCTCCTCCTCCTTCTCCTCTCCACCTAATCTCACGTTCTTTAATAAAGTTCACGACGAGGAACTAAATCCAGACGTTCGGAGGGAGGATGAGGTCTGCGTGCTCCTTGGTTCTCATTCAGCTCAAGTACATACAAGATGCCGAGGAAAAGAGATTGTAGTAGCTCTCAAATCAGGCTCATTTGTCGCAAGAAGCCTCGCCCCCTTTGAAAGCTGTCCAAGTGAACCACGTGCTCTCGCCCGGGTGGATTCCTCTTCTCTCCTCTTTCGTTCTAACACGACGACCTTTTAGGTCTATTTGTCCTCTGGCAGATTACACGACGTCATTCTCTCCGAAGTCTCCGATTTCATGATTAAAAGATCGAAAAATTCATCAGGGTGACTAGGAGGAAGCCGTTCCGTGAATTTCATGTGCTGACCGTCATTTTTCTCGATCTTTTGTTGACTTTTCATTTTCTGAATTCTGTGAACCTTGGTCCCTCGGGAAAGCAGAGGTCTGCCCATTTTTTCTCTTCATCTTCGCTAGTTCAAATCATGTTCTCTGAGGGTCGTCAGTGTCCTCTGCCTATTTCAGGCAGCAAGGTTGAGAGTCTTCCTGCTCCTCAAGAACTCATCGTTATTCAAGCAGACTCCTTCTTCCTCCCCCTTTTCGACGATGTTCGATTGTCGACCTCGCTTTGTTTGCCCTTGCAGCCGTCGTTTGATTGCATCCACGTCGCTCCTCGAGGGCATCCCCAATAAACTCGTCTTGTCTAGCTTTCAAATCAGTCTTCTATTCAACGTCTGCGCTGAGCTCACCGTTCGACGTTTTCGTGAAGCAAGTCTCTTTCCTCTCCAACCTTGCAAGTTCACAACTGGCAATCTCTGTTACTTTATTGTCTGAAGTACGCGTTTCACATCGACGAGTAAATGAGATGATCTCATATACAGGAAGTGAAAGATGAATGATCCGGAGGAGTGCCAGAAGGCTCTCGGCTTTGCTCGCAACGTCCCCCTTCACATAGCACAATTTGCACAGGCGATCTCTTCTGTAAGTCTCACTTCCTCTCTTCTTTCAAGCATCACAGATAGCGGCGATCGTTCTCTGTGTCTACGGCTGGGCGACACAGCTCCGCCACGCGACCTTTCATGCCAATCTCAGGGTGGGACGAGACATCTCTCGGGAGTCAAAGAAAATCTTCTTCAGATATTGATTCACACACAATTTGCACTTATTATTCTCTGCGGAGTCTTCACGATTGTTATTCAGGCAGGTTGACTGAGCTTGAAGCAAATGAACAATTCAGTCATATCACAATGTTCGATACCTCTATGTCCAAGATGGATGCAAGCTCCTCATGACAACATGGCATTGTCTTCTTTACCGAGTCCCCATCTACATCTCCACATTCGGCTTCGTTTTCGGTCTCTTGCATCCCGTTGAGCAATTTATTTGTTGAAGTTCACTTTGCGATCTCCTTGGAGAGATCCGTGGCCACGATGGAAGTCCGAGACTACGAGAGAAGAAGGAGCAGTCTCGGATGTTGGCTCGCCTTCTTCGTGGTGAGGAAGCTCATGAATGAACACATCCAAGCAGATATTCTTTTCGTGTCTTATGCAGATCTGGATCTTCGGTGACGACGATATGCGCTCTCTCAAGTCCTATTGTGGTAAGACTTTGTTTAGTTCCATGTAAAATATTTTCAGCTGCGACTTCAACGTCGAGTGCCCCAAAAATTCTCTCGGCATTTTATTGTCTGCTTGGAGTAGACATAACGTCTTTGGTCATTCTGCACCTCCTTCTACGTTACAACAGTCGAAAAACTTGGTTAAGCTACTGGACAAAGAAGGTCCAATGATAATGCCACCTTTAGTGAGCCGACAACATTGAGTTGCCGCTTTCAACTCCGAGAGAATATTTCGACTCTCAGACTAGCTCGCACAGTCGTACTCGTACACTTCTGCTTCTACTTCATCTTTCAAGTAGAAAACCTAAACTCGAAGCCATTTTACTTGCAGATCTTCGGCTATATCATGCGCGTCGGCATCTTTCATCTCGTCGACTTTGACGACTTTCAGGCCCTTCTTGAGACCTCCTGGGTACATAGGAAAACAAGAGCTGAAAATGTTACAGTTAATACCATACTATATGCTCATCTACCCTCTACTCCTCCTTTTTCTTCTTCGAGCAACAAATCGGGAGCGACAACGGCGACAAAATGAATTTCGAATGCCGCATATCGAAGGCAAGGTGGCACATGAGGTAGGTATATTAGCCGACGGCTGTGAAACACGATAAGTGTTAACCTAAACTTCAGAAAATGACATCATAATTCCGTTAGTACTCAATGCAAATCGGGTCACAGGCATCCTGGTGCTCGAGTGGACTGCTTCAGACATCTAAAACTGAAACAGCGAATTCCCAAAAATCACCCACAAAAAAGGCAAAAACTATGCCCGGAAGGGGATTCGAACCCCTGAACCCTAGGGGATGGGAACATAAAGCCCACGCCTTTGACCGCTCGGCCATCCGGGCCTATGCAAATTGGCATCAGACGAGCCTATACTGCTTTTATGAACTAACCCACCACCACAAAAAGTTGACCTCACTGCTACAAGTGCGGGGAGAGGCTTGTTCCGCGTGAGAACGATAGTCGCCCCTTCCCCCCCCCCCCCTCCCGCCGAGAATGAGAACTGCTACAATAGTATTAGAACCGTCGAATGAGAACTTCCCAAGTGAACTTATCGCATAAGAAGAATTCAAACGGGTAAACTCGGTTCTCATAGCGAAAGTTCTCATCCGTGTCCAGTTCACAAACCGCCCGTTCTATTTTTAGAGTTCTCAAAGCTAAGCGTTCACATGCGGGAAGTTGGCATTCGACGGTTGTCATCGAGCAATTCTCATTCAAAATGTTCTCATTTTCGTACCGGCGCCGCCGTATAGCCCCCCCCCCCTCTCTTAGATTCCTTGCTATCATCCCAAAACAATGGCATGCAAGTTCCGATGGGAACAGGTGGGAATTCAAATTATCCACTAGAATATTTTTCAGGCAGATGTGCATTTTCGAGAGCTTGACGCAGTATGGAATACTGGAGCGAAGCCGCACTCAAAGGCCGACAACTACGCCGTTGCCACTCTTATCTCCAATCAATAAAAGAAAAATGCGAATGTTAACAGCTAAAAAGAAATTGCGAATTCGAAGAACTTACATAAAAAGTTGCTGTCACAATCCAGTCCCTCGCCTACAACGCCTTCAACCTTGCCTTGACCGCCTTGCAACTCATGAAGATGCTCTCATGAAGAAGGCGGGAAGCCGCTGACTCATGGCCTCCGAACTTTTCACACCTTGGTGAGAAATCCAAAGTGCAAATTGTTCAAGTTGTGAATGCGAGTCATATTTCCAAGGTGTCACCATGAGTAGATCAAAGTGCGATTTTGTGTCAGCGCGCCCTCTTTCTGACGTAAGCGTGGTGCGCGCACGAACTAGATTTTGAAAATAGAATTTCGTCTTTCTTTCTCTTGATCGTCTTCTTCTTGGTTTGTTTCTGTTCTGTTTCATGTTTTAATGTGTTTATTGCAGAGAAAAGAGAATGGCAGACGACGATCTTTTCGGCGCTTTTGAGGAGGACGACGTCGTACCTGTGGGACTTCTCAGCAATGACGACTCTCTCATCACAACTGACGATGAATCGCAGGAAAAGGCTTCTTCCGCTGATTCGTCTATTATTGCAAGTTATGTTACGTCTTCTTATCTTATTTTCAGACTAATGAACGAGTGAAGAAGTCGCGAACAGCTGCAGAGATGCTGCTAGAAAGCATGGAGTTGGGTTCGTTCAATTTTTCCGTCCTGAACATTCACTTCGTTAGGAGTCGATGAAGTGCCGGATAAACGAGCTCGTCTTAGCCAGGAAGTTGTCCGACATCTAGATGACGGCGAACCGTTGCGCGATGGACATGAGAATCTCACTTTCGAAAAGCGAATATCTGTTCACCAAATTGAAACTGGCGAGAATTGTCTCCATGAGGTATTTTCATAGTATAATTGTCATGCATACTTTTTCGCAGGTCGCTCTTCCTCCAGACGTGGAGTTCACGCCACTCCAGAAGGTTGCAGCCGAACCGGCAAAAACATATCCCTTTGCCCTAGACGCCTTTCAGCGCGAGGCTATTCATTGCATAGACAACTCGCAGTCGGTACTCGTCTCAGCTCACACTTCGGCCGGCAAAACTGTCGTCGCCTTGTAAGAATTTCTTTGATTCCACTCTCAACTGAGAATAGGTATGCCATCGCTCAATCTCTGCGAGAGAAGCAACGGGTGATCTACACATCGCCCATCAAAGCGCTCTCCAATCAGAAATACCGAGAATTGGAAGAAGAGTTCGGCGATGTTGGTCTCATGACCGGTGACGTTACTCTGAATCCTAGTGCTTCTTGTCTTGTCATGACAACGGAAATTCTCAGGTTGTTTCTTGCTTTCTATTCATTCTTTGACTTCCAGGAGTATGCTCTATCGTGGTTCTGAAATTATGCGTGAAGTTGGTTGGGTGGTTTTTGATGAGATTCATTACATGAGAGACAAAGGTAACATTTTGCATTACAGCTTGCACACATTTCAGAACGTGGAGTCGTTTGGGAGGAAACAATCATTTTGTTGCCTGACAATGTGCATTACGTCTTCCTGTCGGCTACAATCCCAAATGCTCGTCAATTTGCCGGTTTGTTCTTTTTCGAATCTTCACGAGAGGGATTCAGAATGGGTGTGTTGGCTGCACAATCAGCCTTGCCATGTCGTTTACACGGATTATCGCCCTACACCGCTTCAGCACTTCGTCTATCCCGCTGGTGGAGATGGCCTCTATGAAGTCGTTAACGTTCAGGTCAGCTTTGTTTTATGCCAATTCCATCAATGTCATTTCTTTGTTATGAAGAATTAGCTTTAGGGAGTGTTCCGCGATGACAAGTTTATGGAAGCCATGAGCCGCTTGCATAATGTTGGCGACGTCGCTCGACCCGGCAATAATCGACGTGCACGACGTTTGCCATGAGCTCTCTATAACGTTTTTGCTGTTTATAGAAGCAACAGAGTCGAATGTTGTGAAGATAATTAGGACAATCAAGGACAAGGATATGCTCCCATGCATTATATTCTCGTTTTCAAGGAAAGAATGCGAAGCTTACGCCTCAAGTCTAAAGGATATGGATTTTAACGATGGTTGGGATTTTCGATTCCATGAGTCCTATTTATAGACAATGCCAAGGCGATGGTTCGGACAGTGTACACGAATGCAGTGGATTTGCTCTCGGACGAGGACAAGAAGTTGCCTCAAATAGGCACTGTCTTGCCCTTCCTTCTCAGGTAGAGATCATCACCTAAGAACTGAAAACTGATTGTTTTTTTTTAGAGGAATTGGCATTCATCATTCTGGTCTTCTGCCACTGCTCAAGGAAACCATCGAGATTCTCTTCGGAGAAGGTCTCATCAAGGTTCGAAGGAAATTCTTAGCCAAACGTCTTGTAGACCTTGTTTGCTACGGAGACGTTTGCGATGGGTTTGAACATGCCCGCTCGAACGGTCCTATTCACTTCGGCTCGAAAATTTGATGGAAAGGAGAACAGGTTGCGAACTTTTACCATTGAAATACTTCAACTTTTCAGATGGCTAACGAGCGGCGAGTACATCCAAATGTCAGGTCGTGCCGGTCGTCGAGGAAAGGACGATCGCGGTCTTGTTATTCTCATGGTCGATCAAGCGATGCAAGCCGATGACGCCAAGCAAATCATCAAGGTGAATCACACATCTCTTGGGCTTCAATAAGTTTATAGGGAAACGCTGATCCGCTGAATTCCCAGTTTCGCCTCACCTACAATATGGTCTTGAACCTGCTTCGTGTTGAAGGAATCAACCCAGAGTTCATGCTCGAGCGCTCCTTCTACCAATTTCAAAACTATGCAGCCATTCCGGGCCTTCAGAAAAGTGAATCATTTTTGTATTGTTCATCTCGAATCTAAATGGTTTCAGAGGTGTTTGAAGCGGTGCTGGCCCTGGAGTCGCATAAAGTGGAGTGTGAGACCGAGATCCGAGGCTTCTTCGAACTCGAAAGGCAGATTGATGCGCTCTCCAAGGCAATTCGAACTGCGCTGGTGCAACCGAAGAATGCCGTTCCTTTCCTCAAGAAGGGTCGACTTCTTAGAGTTCGTTTCTCTTTTGGATCTGTATTAGAGTTCAGATTACTGCGGGAGACCGTGACTTCGGATGGGGAGCGTTGACGACTCTGCACAGGAAGTCGGATCCCACCTCATCGGAGCTCGTCTACCTCCTCGATGTGATTCTCGCTGTGTCGCCCGATTCCATGAGGGACAACAATCCGTCGAGTGCCAAGCCGCCCGCTCCGGGAGAAAAGGCGCACTATGAGGTTTTTATGCAGCAAGGTGAAGGACTTTGCAGATCGTGCCAATCATTCTTTCTTGTGTGCAAGCTTTGAGTCCGGCGATTGTGAAGATGCCCGAAGATCTGAAAAGTTTCGAGTCGAAGCAGAGTGTCGGAAGAATAATACGAGTTGGTTCTTCCAGATCTTGACCAAATTGTTCAGGAAACGCAGAAACGATTAGGTGGAGTGATCCCCGAGATGGATCCCGTCAAAGACATGAAGGTCAAAGATCCGAAGGTGATCAACGCCTGCGAGAGTCTCGTCGAGTTGGAGACTCGACGAAAGAAGCATCCCATTCTGAAGCGAGGCGATTTCAACGATCTCAAAGCGTTTGTGATTTTTCGTTAAGTGACAGAAAAGTTTGCAGGCAACTGGATGCAAAGTTAGCCGCTGAGGCCGAGTTGAAAGCAGCAAAGGCGGAGCTGAAGAGGGCGCAGAGCTTACTTCAACTAGATGAACTCGGATGTCGAAAACGTGTTCTGAGACGGATGCAATATTGCGACTCCAATGATGTGATCACAACAAAGGTCGTTGAGACTAATCTTCTCAATTTGGAAGTTTCAGGGTCGAGTGGCTTGCGAGGTGAGTGCCGCTGACGAACTCATCATCACGGAAATGCTCTTTGCCGGAAATTTCAACGATTTGACACCGCCACAGATCGCCGCCCTTCTCTCCTGCTTCGTTTTCCAGGTATGATGCCAGACGTTTCTATCAATTGGACGCGTTGTTTAGGAGAAAGGCGAATGTCCGAAGATGTCACCAGAGTTGGACAGCTGTCTTCAAAGCATCAAAGTCTGCTCATGACATTGTACGAAACCGTTTGTTTGTTTAGTCGCAAGCTCGTAAGATCGCTCACATCTCGGCGGAGTGCAAATTGGAAATGAACGAGGAGCAATACGTCGACTCCTTCAAGCCCACTCTCATGGACGTGGTTCACGCTTGGTGCGACGGCGCCGCTTTCTGTGAGATTCTTAAGAAAACCGAGGTCTTCGAAGGTGAGAGGCTGTTGTGGGAAGGAATGTTTCAGGATCGATTATTCGATGTCTTCGAAGATTGGAGGAATTGCTGAGGGAGATGGTCAACACGGCGAAAGCTATCGAGAACGCAGAACTCGAAGAGCGGTTTGAGAATGCTCGCAAGGGCATCAAGAGAGACATTGTCTTCGCGGCGTCTCTCTATCTCTAAGCATCGGGCTTTCTTGCTTTCAAAATCTGTTGTTGTTGTTGTTGTTATGGTTGTTTTGTTCTCGAAAATGAAAAAGTTTCTTATCATTGGATTTGTTTCCTGGATAATCACTGTAAGGACACCTTGCGCTTCTGCCAAGATTCCGCCAAGATCATAGCTGACTACTAAAGTTTGTTTGCCCAACTCAACATTTTCAAAAAAGCAAGATTTTGATGCACATGTTTATTTCTATATAACAAGTAACAGTAAACAAACAAGGAGGCAGGAATAGAAGGAGAAGTCACTGTGCGTAGCGAAGAGAACGGATGATCTCGTGGAAGTCGGCCACGCTCGCCATCCACTCGTCGACGACCTCAGCGAAATGGCGCTTCTTCTCCTCGAGCTCGTTGGCAACGATCTGCAGCTCCTGCTCTCTCTTGTCGAGTCGAGCCTCCTTCAGGTTCAGCTCCATGAGTCGCTTCACCATGGCCGACTGGTTCTCGTCCTTCGTCGTCGCATCCACCGGCGACTTCAGTTTGTTCGCTGACTCTAAAATGTTTCACTTTGGCACACGAAGAAAACAAACTAGTGTTGATGTGTTGACGGAATGGGTTCGACAGTTTGCCACCGCTGAAAGCAGCGACATCATTTTCAGAAGGATGCTGCTCCTTCTTCTTCTGCAAGTCTTCATTGTCTTAAACCATGAAAAGATGACAGACCACAACAAGTGGAAGCGACGACTGCTTCTCCTCCCCTGTTTGCTTCTTTTCGAGTAGTTCTTCTCGAGTAATGGACGCATTTGGTCCGAGGATGACTTCAAGGTCAGCTGAAAGGAAGTTGTCCAAGAAACAGGAAGCTTACAGTCGAGATGGTCCTGTGGACGAGGAACGACCGCCCTCTTGGTGTTCGACATCTTGGCGAGCTGCTTTCGCTGAGCCCAAGTAGTCGTCATTTTGCTTCCTAAATGTAAGATAAGTCGTGTGATGAGACAAGAAATGAGAACCGAAAGAAAAGCAAAACGCAAGCGACGAAATTCAAGGCCAGCAAACATGCTCCAAATGCTCTTTGGTCCCGCAGCGATTCCTTCCACACAACTACCGTACTTGCCCAGCATTTTAGGTAGCATTTTAGAGCCGAGTTGCGTTTCGTCGTCTTGTATTCATGTTGTTGCTTCGTTATTGTTGTGTTTAGCTTTTCTTCTTCGTCTGGCGTGGCATCGTTTTACCATAATCTTCAGAGAGCAATGGGTGATCGCGGCGGTTTCGCTGGTGGATTCGGCAACGCGGGCAGTGCGCGTCGCGGAG
>JAQIXL010003198.1:0-10928 GCA_034700245.1 Poikilolaimus oxycercus | reverse complement strand
TCTACAGTAACCTCGCCAGGCCCTTTGAGCCAAAATGCTAACTTTCTGTGGTTGCATCCGCCGAGGCTAATTCAACTCGTAAAATGTTCAGCGTCGTCGATATAGTCGGGAATAGTTGACCCCGGGTCGCTACGGCTTAACCCTGGCGAAAGTGACCTCAGTCACTCACTGAGAGGACTTGCGCTTTAGGTCTCCGAAGGGTGATTTCGTGGGCGTGAAATTGTTAGTCAACCCTCAAAGGCAAGCAGATGATTTGGAGAGTTTTCATGGTTTCGATAATTAATTCATCAACAAAATGAACCAAGGCCGGAGTCTATGTGGCACAGGAGTATTGCTAAAGTTTTTCGATTCATGCGATGCAGACGTTATCTTTGCTTCTCTTTGTTGCTTCTTGCTCTAGGATGCGCGTGCTGATTCACAATAAAAAAACAAGCAACTTAAGGTCTTCCGATGTCGCCTTTGAATGTATCCCTCGACGAACCCACCGTTCAGTTGATGGTTTCAAAATTTCTGGTCCTAGTGAGCGTGACCATCAATATTTTATCCACATATTTGGTGATGACAAAGTCGGCAAGTATGCGCACGTATAGTTGGTTCTTACTCAATTACATGGTGCGCTTAAACGGCTCTTTATTCGAAATTGCAGCTGACAAGTTGTTTTTATGATTTATATTTACACTTCTTCTTCGCGCCTGTCTTGCTCTTTCCGTACATATCGGCGTATGCGACTGGACCGCTTTGGTCGTTGTTTCAAATTTCGGCACACCGGCAGATGGTCTTTCTCGAATACGTCATTCTATGCCAGGCGAATGCCATTTTTTTAATATTCTACTGGCGGCACCAGGTGAATCATCAATTTCCGCGTTTGGCCGTTTTCTCGAACACGGTACTTGTATTGTAGATCGCCCAACTACCTGGTTCAAAATGGAAACTGGAGCGACGCACACACAAATTCCTAATCACGTTTCTCTACACAATAACGCTCGTGCCTCCAATTATGTCTTTTTCTGGCCAACTTGAGCGTTCCGTACTTATTGCGCACTTCAAAAAATCGGTAAATTCAAAAGCTTTCTTTTGTAAAGCAAAATCATTTTATTAGGACGATGACCTGCCTCTAAAAATCCTCAACATGCCATCGTCGAATTTTTACGTTTTAAAGTTAGACATGCGAATGCAACTTTCAGCTATGATGCTAGCGGCGTACGCCATAAGCGTTATGGCCACAATTCTGGTCATGGTGGGTGTAACGTAAGCAAGTCCTACAAAGATTTTTGACAGTGGCAAAGCGTTGCAGATACCACCAACTCAGCTCTATGAGAACTCAGCGCAGTGAAGCTAGCCGCCGGACTCAAATGACTTTTCTCCGTTGCTTGATTCTTCAGATTAGCATAATTTTAGCACTTTTCACTACAGAACAACTTTATAGACTAGTCTACCGTTCGTTATTCTGGCGATTCCCATTACTACACTGGCGGGCACGTTGGCTTTTGAATGGGATATTCAGGGTATGTTGGTTTTTTGACGGATTTTATTTATGTATCTCCTTACCCGGAAATGACTTGAAATGTTTGATTTAGTTGTAAATGAATGGATGGTGACGATGACGTCGCTGCACTCACCCCTGGCCACTTTCATAATTCTCGTCACGACGGCGCCGTATCGTCGTGCAATTGTTAACTGGTTCACTACTGGTCACTAGGGTTGGGTTTATTGACAGCGTCGAGTATTTATTGACAGCCGGAATGTTTGAGAGTGTACCCTTTTCGCATCCTCCTTCGCGCTAAACTTACGGAATACACATGTTTTCGGATGTATTGCCTGCTCTAAAAACCGGCAGCGCCAAAGTCTCAGTTTTCAAACTCTCCTGAACATTCCGGCTGTCAATAAATACTCGACGCTGTCAATAAGCCCAACCCTACTGGTCACTGAATTGAAGCCTCATCCCTGAGAGAGCTCAAGACTCTTTGCAAGCAGTTCAAACAATTGGACCGTGAAAATACGGTTTAAATACACTAGCTGTTGTCTTTCTATATAAATCGCTACGTCTGGATATACAATACGTTTGTGTTTTCGAGGTTATCATCTAAATTGCGTTTCGCCTTCGTTTGGATCTTTTTGACGCAACACACGCGTTGACTTGCATTGAACGGCCCCCCTCTGATCGGTCCACAAGGCAGACTGCACCTGTAAATCGATCTCTCGAAGACAGCCTCAGCAGAATTATCAGGACACCGTTGTTGAGCCTCTACGCAATCGATTCGGGCGCTCAAGGTGTCATTCTGCAGCACTTTTAATGCTTTTTCTAGCGCCCTGTAGTTGATAACAATTCGTTGCTTTTATCTTCCTTTAGCCTGGCCAGTCTCGTTAAGCCTAGGCTAAGAGGGTCCCTCAGCAGCACAATCAACGCGCTGCAGGCAATGTCATGCGTGGGCGTTACCAAATTGTTTTTAGCCACTATAGAAGCAAAGTGGGCAACCAGAAATTCGAGACAACCTTGTCTTCATTTGTTTGCCCCGCGAGCATCCACACTGAAATCGACCGAAAGGCCGACGAGAACATTTCACTCTCATATTAAGCTTTTAGTCTTAACGCTCGCCGCTTCATAAAACGGTTTATTTCAAGGAAATGTTTGTTGTCCGTTGACGAGAATGCGATCCGGGTCGAACTGTATTGTGCCACCAAATGTCATAATTGTTCCATTGAGTGCGGGATAATTCCATTCCTGCATTGTTGAGAAGGACTGAATGTGACAAAACGCACCGGTCTAGTGTCACGCCAGGAATAACTTATGAAGATGAGCAGAAAGGCGAGATTGAGAAGCTCAAAGAGGGAAATGGCGAGCAGTTCAAGGCGCTGCATAACACGACTCCATTGGGCATCTGCCTAGAAAAAAGTTCTTTTCGTTGGTCAAATAGAAATTGTGTACCTCGTCTCGTCGCTCCTTACGCACTTCCGCGTTATAGAACGTCGTAACGAAGATTCGAAGAAGCGTTGACGTGTCGGTCTTCTCGCCTATGTTTTCAATGGGAATATCTATTTGCTGCTTTGAGTGAACACTTTGAGGCTTTAGAAAGAAGATGCGATACACACGTGGACTTGGTGGAGCATCGCCGTCACGAAGAGCCTTGAAAATGATTGCACTTCAAGGGCTTTCAGAGAATGCAAACCATAATAACGACGTACTTAATAATGACTGAGAAGGTAATTGAAACAGCGCCGAGAAAAAGTACCAGAACAAGATAAGTGCCTGAAAAAAGGTTGCCTCAGCAAAATTCAACTACCCATCCAAGTGATCTCATTGCTCTTTGGCAGATTATCCGCCACAATGCCAAGCATTACGGACATCGCCAGAAGATTTGCTAGTCCTAGTCCAACCTGAAACACATCCAAACCTTTGCACGATTTCAACCTTTTCGCCAACGGATCCTTCGTTTGTGAAAATCCCCATAATCGTTATCGCCGAAATGAAGTAAGTCGGCAAGACGATGACCATGATGTAGTAGATGTGATTGCGTTGCCACATGACTAGCGTAGTTAGCTAAAAAATAGAGAGAATGGCAACGACGACAAGAGCGTACGGTGCTGAGCGTCACATTTTCACCCTGAAAAATTTTTTGTCTTCAATCTGACGCGCGTTTTACCAAGTCGTCGAAGGTTGAGTACTCTGTAACAAAGCTGGTGCCATTTAAAGCCGACCATTCCGAGTTTCCCTACAAAACTCTGTACTGCCCAACACTGCTCACGACAAGCGCATTCAGCGGTCCGCTGTGTAAACGCGTTACTTCAACTGGAAGGGCTGTACTGCCTTCAATGATTTCGCAAGCCAAAAAACAAAAATTTTTTGAAACGCCTGAACCTGCACATCAAATGGAAAATATTTCAACGAAAGTGTGCATGTGGTTGTGTATGTTGCTGTTGTCGACCAGATAACGAGACCACTTGGAAGGATCTGAAAGTGTCGGAGAGAAACCTTACAGACAAACCTTGACGTCGATTACATTATTGGTGTCGTCGCGTTTTGCTCTAAATTAAAGTCAACTTACACTAACCAATGAAAGACAACTCACGCATTGATCATAAAAGATCTCGGCAGCCAAACCTTTTCTTGTGGGACGAAAAGTTTCGTCACATTACCGTATCTAAATGGACGTTGCAGCTAACGTATTCGCATACTTTTCTGGATCCCACGACAGCCGTTCATCAGTCCAAAGCTTATCCACTGTGAGGATATACTCCGTTGTTTGTTCATTTGCTACCTATGAGCAATTTTTGTCTAGGTCCGACCACTTGCGATGTCAAGCAAGATGATCGTTGGATACATGACTGTCACATTTACGGGCTCGTCATAAACCGGATAGACGTCTCGATCATAGTCGGCAAATAAGTCGGCGACTAATTGGTGAACATAATACACTTCATCATTATTTAATTCGCCTTGTTCAAGATTTCTTACATTTGTTTGACGTTGCGAAAATAATTGTGAAGTGTCCAAGAAACCAAAAAGTTAACAGAGAAAACATGCAGACTTTACCGAAACACGTTGACTATAGACAAGGAAGCAAACGTCCGATAAGCAGAAGCCAATAGCGACGATGGAGTAACTAGAGACAACAATGTTTGTTCGCAGAGCACGCGCACTGAACATTAAAAGAAAGCTCGAAAGGTCTGCGTGGGCAAGAGACAATGGTGAAACTGCGGCAAATGCACTCCAATTACAAATTTCATACAATTTAATTCACATTTTCATCAACCACAGGTGATCAGCGCCGTCAGAAGATTACCGTATCCCGTCCAATTTCGTACCGTAACCCATTCTGCGTCAATAGGTGCTACGAAATGTCAAAAGATTTCACCGATTTGCAACGTTCCGATGATGTTTGCTTCTTTTAGCTGTGAAATCCTAAGAGTTTGCTTCTTCAGCCTAATGAGTAAGATTCCCGGCTAGACGACGAGTATTTCAGTGCAAAGAATGCTATTAGTTGCTCGAAAATTTCCGAGAAACAAAAATAAAGAAAGGACATGTCCCGCTATTTCCGTCTGCCACAAAAGCAGTCTAGAAAGAGCAAATTTCCTCTTTTTTGAGAGGACGCCTTCAAAAGAAAGCCATAGAATCAACTTGGGAATCTTACGACCACGAGCAAAAGAAGAATCAAGTGATTAGACTTGAACTAGCGTCTCAAGCTTGCAAAAGCAAAACGTTAGCCAATGCGCTAAACACCCTTTCCAGGAAGGGCACGTCGGTCCTATATGATCCCATCTGTTCGATCTCCCCTACAACTTCCCAGGCTCCATTATCCAGCTTTGCTCGGTGAAAAATCGAACTAACTATCCTATTCTGTAGTTCTCATGTGGAACTCTGGTGGAAGGCACAAGAGCGAACTGAATCTTCAAATATGAGCCGAATCTCGGCTCCTCTTGATATCGACACAACTTTATGTGTCTAAAAGTCAATTTCCAGTTCTGTCGTGTTCTTTCCTCCACTTTCCACCTCCAATTCTCTCATTTCTGAAAAGAAAAAAGGACGGTTTAGTTCAGGAACCTTCGTAATAGAGCCTGCCGAGATGACGCCTTTTTAATAACATTTGAATTCCCGCACGGAAATTTGTTCCCAACAGGCCGTAAAGAGGAATCCGTAACCTGATAGAAAATCAACTAGCTGATCACCTGTGTCAACGTAAGTGATTTTACCATCCTCAACAATCTTGATTAGCTGACCGTCCATCATTCCTCGATAGTAATATGCAGAGCCGGTGAGAGGGATCCAATTCGTTACCTGAACACATTCAGAAAATTTTTTCACAGTTGTACCAGTGAATGATCGCTCCATGAAAAACTGACGAAATAGAGGACAATGGCGATGTTTAGCAGCTGAAAAATGAGAACGTAAAACGGTTCCACGCGTCTGAGATCTCTAAGCCACTCGGCTTCAGCCTTAATGAACTTTTAATCCAATAGCTTTTCAGCCTTACAAATTTCTCTCATTTCTTTTTCAAATTGTGTACGTTTTGCTCCAATTCGTTAGCCACAAAGACATTCAAGAGATAGCGTATGTCTTGAAGGACAGCAGAGCTAAGAGGTCTGAAACAGAAAGGGGGGCATCGTTGTAAAAACGGATACCTTTTCTCTGGCAGATGAACATCCGCCTTTCTCAAACACGAATATGCCTCATTAAAAGAATGCGGCTTGACGAAGAACCAGCGGTAGATTCGTCGGGAGGGAAGTTTGCCGTGAATGCGAAGCTTTAAAATCCGTTTCGAACGTACCCGCTGCGCGATAAAATACTCTTCAGGATTCCAAGTCAGACGAGGGCCCGACAAGACATATTGCGCCATTTGTTGATCCTCAATCTGCAGAAAATGGGTAAATCAACCATGTCGATAAGGATTACAATTTGAATGGTTACTTCAACTTCGACTGGCTCATCATCGAGAGGAAGAACAACTCGATTATAGCCATCGAGTACGTGCATCATTATCTCCTTGGAGCGACTGGCTGACGAGAATTTGGTGAAGAAACTCTTATCATAGTGCGTTTTTAGTTCAACAATCGTGAATAGAACGAAAATGAAGAATTTCACGCTGTGTAACATGTCAGCAAGGGAAGACAAGCGAGGAAATCGAGTGAGTAAGGAGGGACATATATACTGGAAATTTGAAAAAAAATATATCTACACGAAATTTGAGCAGGGAAGAAGCGTTTGACGATTTTTGGCCGACATTTCGGCGTGAACATCTCAAATTGCGCCATGCGACAACAAACAGCTAATGTTTGTCCTTTGAGCACGTGTACTGAAATGGAACAAAAGGTCGTCGGCAGCGTGGGGAAAGAGTGATGAAACTGCATCGAATGCACTCAGTTTATTCCGAAACACAATTGTTTTCAGTTTATGTCGCTCTCTTATCTAGATAGACGATCTTGCCATCTTCGACGCTCTTGATCGGCAGAGAGTCCATCATCCCTCGAAAGTAATCTGTCCTTCCGGCCAATACAGTCCAGTTGTTAGGCTAGAGATTATGACAATACAAAAGCAAACAGCTTACCGTTGAATGATCGCTCCACGAAAAGCTGACAAAGTAAAGCAGAAGAGCAATGTTGAGAAGTTGAAATACGACGACATAAAACAGTTCAACACGTCCGAGTACACGAAGCCACTCAGTTTCAGCCTGAAGTGGCCGTTCTCAAATTATTAAACGCGTACAAATTTCTCTCGTTTCTTCTCCAGCTTGTGAGCGTCTTGTTCCAGTTCATGGGCGACGTAGACATTCAAGAGATAGTGAATGTCTTGAATTGCGTCAGAGTAAAGAGGCCTGAAATCAAACATGCCCCACTTTGTGAAAGCGTCAACCTTTTCTCTGGCAGGCTTACATCTGCTTTCCCCAGACACCAATATGCCTCATCAAACTTATGTGGCTTAACAAGGAACCAGCGATAGAGTCGGCGGGTGGGTAGTTTGCCGTGAATTCGCAGCTTTGAAATCATGGTGATAAGTCCTGGACTTACTCGTTGAATGAAAAAATCCGACACAACAGACACGACCACCGCTGCGGCGCCGGCGCAGAGCGAAGCGATTAGATAGTTTCCTGTGCAAAATTAGCGTTTCGATGAACACTTACCCATAACAGTCAGTGTGATGCTCTTCGGTAGAAAATCAGCCATTATTCCCAGAACCACCGACATAGCAAGCAGATTTGCCAATCCAAGGCCAATCTCAAAACATTGTTGAAGTCTTCACGACTCACCTTTTCCCCAACTCCAGCCTCGTTTGAAAAGACGCCAAACATCGTTATGGCGGCGACTATATAAGATGGAACGACAAGAACCATGACGTAGAAGATGTAATTTCTTCGGAATTTCACTAAGTACCAGGCCTGTTGAAAAAAGATTGACAATTTGCTAGCTTCTAATACCTGATAATTACCGTCGTTCGTGATGTTTATAGTCGAATCACATGGATACCACTCTGAGTTACCCTAAAAGGGCAGTAAATTGCTAAAAATTCGTAAAAAAAACTTACAACAACAGTGTATATGTTGCCAGCCTTAAAGATGTAATCTTGCGCATCCATAGCTGGTGTGGTCTCCGCGATTTCGCAGGCCTTAAAAGTTGTGAGCCTGAAGATGATGCAGAGAACCTGAGTGTCGAACGGAAAGTAGCTAAGATCCATAGTGCAAGTACAGGTGGCCGAAATTGCCATGTCCCAAGTTATTGTGCCGTTCGATTCTACCTATTAATGCAGTACAACTTCACCAATTCTACATACCCTCGCTATTTGCAAGTCCGCTTCCTGAAGTTGCTTATTTTCAACGCTAAAGTAATAATTTTGCTCTCTTGGTTGCCTGTGAAGACTTACGAATTGTAAATTAAAGTTGGTGGTAGCCAAATGGAGCTGATGGGAATATAGACTCGACTGCGATTTCCGTAACTGCGAAGCTATTCAATTCGCGTTGAGAACTTACTCAGCAGGATTCCAACTCAGTCGAGGATCAGTCCAAATCTTTTCTACGGCAAGGACGTATTGTGCAGTTTGCTGGTCTTCAATCTAAAGCTCCTTTACGGACGAAAAAGAGATAAGCAAACCATATCGATAAGAATAACGATGGACAAGGTGAGCTCTATCTCGATCGGCTCATTGTCAAGAGGAATGACGGTTCGATCATAGCCGTCGAGAATGAAATCCTTGATTTCTTTAGCTCTACTAACTCAAACGATATGTTCTTTGCAAAAGAAATCGGTTTCTCACCCTGCTGTTCTTTGAGCTTGACAACGGAGAAAAGAGCAAAAAGAAGCGCCTTCGTCGCCAGGCTGCTAGTCAACAATGAGGTGCTCACGGCAAATCAAACGAGTAAGAGTGTGCATGAAATATGAGAGTTTGTGAAAGTCTGATAAATTCTGATCGATGTGCTTCTCTCAAATTTCCAATGCATAAATTGAAAGGAAGGTCTGTGAAATAGCAGAAGTTGTCCCATTTAAATGTGACTACGCATAAGCATCCATGCGAACAGTTTCTCGCACAACTAACCTCTAGCGAAATCAGGAGCGTGTTTAGCTAGTAGACATGAAAACCAACAACAATTTATTTCACAATTTCGATCAAACAGTTGAGCAGGCAACCGCGCGAACTGTTCGAGTGTCACCAACCACAATCCATCTGTCACCACTGTCAACACATTCGAGTTTCGGCGGTGTCGCGACATTGTAGATTTGACTGGTAATATCTCCGTTCGCTTCCTCAAGCCAAGCCATCAACTTGGCGCTGTTGCTGCACGTCGGCGTCATCTCACACCCTTCGACCGTCCAAGAGCCTTTGGAGTTGCAATTTGTTGTTCGACGAAATCGGGTTGAAGTGGACGCTCTGAAATTAAGCGACTACGAGTTACTTATGAGGTGTGCGATGAAAGTCTTAAAATTAGAAAGCAGTTTCGAACTTACGAAGTTAGGGTTGGGTTGCAGTTCGCGGAGACTTGGAAGGCAAGTTGTCGACAGCCACAAATCTTTCGCACCGCGCAGGTGACGTACTCGATGGGGCTGTGACTGTAGTAGTCCTGGTTGGACTCTTCGAGTTTATTGCGAATCACCCAGCGATAGTCACCGGGGTCGATAAAGCCAGCCTTCGAATCGTAGTAGCATTTGAACTGCGGCAGCTCCTCGGGATCATCCGGACAGGCGAACTGAACGATAGCATAATTAGCACACTTCTCAATTCGCCTGCCTGTGTGGTTCCCTTGTAGCAGTATGGCGGGGCGTTATACTTAGGGTCACCACCGGGTGGTAGGACGCAATTGCCAACGCGTTCTCCGTATTTGTAAACCAAGTAGTACAAGTAGCCGTTCTTCGGGCAACTCGGATTGTACTGGTCGCAATTCGGCTGATAATTCGGCTGCTTGATAAAACTCCAGATGCCCTTATCGCAGTAGCTGTAAAACGTTTGACAGTAAATCGCTCGTTGACTCTTACAAGTTCTGAGCGTTCGTAGCGCCGCCCGTAACTTCGTAGCCGTTGGGCAGCTTGATGTTATCAAATTTCGAACAGTCCGTCGTGAAGTCAAAGTTTTCATTAAAGCACTCGCAGAGGCCTGTGCAGACGACATGTTCGATCTTCTGCAGAAAAGCGCATTTCAAAAGACAATTGTGTTACCTCTCCCTCTTCATCCGAAACCCACGTGTTGTCCGAGCATTTGATTCGCAGAGATTCTCCGTCGTAGAAGCCGGTGGATCCATTTCCGAACTTCACATAGACAAGGCGAGGAACTTGCTTAGAGCTTGTACTAAAATGCAAACGTTCTATTCTTTTCTGATGTGAATTTCGAGCTCATTTTTTAATTGAAAAACTTGCCCGTATGGGACTGAAATTTTTCCACAAGTCGACTTGTAAGCGTTGCACGGACTGCCTTGATCTTCAGCCCAGTTTTCCATTGTGGTGCAGATTGTGGACTTGTTCCTGAAAACATTTCGGATATCAATGTTTGTGTGAAATAGGTGCACTTACTGAGCGTCTATTGCCGTGCAAGCGGGCGATGAGATGCTGCGCGGCGGTAGAGTGCTTGGATTCACAGGATTACAACTGCAGACCGCACTATTGCAAGTAACGGCTTCGACGACATCGTTGGAGCCTTCATGGATCCAAGCGCCAGTTTCCAGATTGCACGTAATTTTGATTGAAGCTCCAGAGAACAGATCGCCCGAAGTTTTCGCCTTCAACGTAACGCCAATGCCAGTGCAGCCGACAGTGTGCGAGCTGCAGATGCCGTCCTCTGTGTCACTCCAACCAGGTGCCGGTGCCGTGCATGTTCCGACCACGCTGAAATCTTTCAATTACAATAGATCCGAAAGTCATCCGCATATGATAAAATTACTATTAGGGGGTTCCGGAAAGTAATCGAAATGGCTCTATATCTTTTTTATTTTTTCGCTTTGGGGGGCCCGCCCAGG
>JAQIXL010003197.1:0-10932 GCA_034700245.1 Poikilolaimus oxycercus | reverse complement strand
ACGTCCTTTTCTCTCATCTGCACCAAAGGAAACTTCCCCCTTTTCTCGCCCTTTGGGCCTCTATCGAGATAGAAATGACGTTTGTTTTTCAGTATTGAATGGTTTAGTGAATTATTTTCTTGAAGTGCTTCAGCCCAATTTGGAGTAAAAAAAAGAAGAAGAAGAAACGCTTCTAACTCACATGACACACTCCGTCGGTGTTGTTGCCTGCGCAAATGAACGCTTTGTGATTGAGCTTTTTCCAATAACAGTTCATATCCACCATGGGATTCGTTTGGTGAAGTTTGTCAGGCGGATTGGCATCTGTAGGAAAGTTACTTTAATTGAAAAAGGTCAGGAAAATGTACCTCTTATGGAAAGGTATCCAAATCCGATTCTCCACAGCGACTTCCCCGAACGCGTCGCCTGCTGGTCCTCCTTTGTGAGGCAAACTGGCTGAATTTCATCTGTATAAACGATCTCCTCTTCGAGCTAAAATCAGAAAATCTTCAGTTTCTTTTGGAATGCTTACCTCAAGAAGAGCGATATCGTCGGGCGATATGCCCTTTCGAACATAATTCGGATGAATTATCGCTTTTTTAATGCGAATCTGTTGCTCATCGTCGTATCTTAACACAAATTAGAACATTTTATGATTGATTGAACTCACTCGACTTTTCGATCAAAGACACCGAGTCGAACAAAGGCGATCGGATTATAATCCAGACAATGTGCTGCAGTTAAAATCCAGCACGAGGCAACGACGGATCCACCGCAGGAGAAAAACGTGCCATTATCCGTTTCGGCTGCAAACGGTGAATGATTGGACAGAGTTAAAAAAGAAGCATGAATAAAAAAATGAAACTGAAGCAAAAAACTAACCGTATAGCGCAGCATGCCAAGGCCATGAAAACGGAACAACCGTTCCACGTTGCGTCAGATTTGGTTGATGAGGTGTTTGCCCACAATGAAGAGTTTGGACGGCGCTCACGATCACCACAAGAACGATTCCTCTGATCGGAATGGACATCTAAGCGAAGCAATGGTTAGACAATTAGAGTTGAAAGAACGGAAAGAAAAAATGAGAATGAAAAAGAAGCTCACAAGAAAAAGAAGCTTGTCAGTGAGCCAAGTTCACGCAGAACGTTCGCACAGTCATGACTTAGCACTTCATTATTTAATTCTCACTTATTAGCCCTCGTTAGCAGTTCTTCGCTGACGAAAGGTACGAAACTTTACGCTCAATATTTTAGAAGGTGGACTGCGCGTCGCATCACATTTTTTGACCGAGCCGAGCATGAAGTAGGCTTAAAACTTATGCATTCAACATCTCGAAACTTTTTCTGCACTTTATTCCTTCATTCTCTCCAAACTTCAAGGAGAAGACATCGACGATCGCCTTGATGCGTGCGGGGTGAGAACTTGTTCACGGCGAGTGCCGCGAGTGCGAGACGCGTGTCTGGTCGACTGGATGATGACGCCGCGTGCAGAGATCATCGAACGGGTCGGGCCCTCTACTTCTCCGACCAGCGCAGGCGGCACTCGAAGGAAGAGGCGGCGAGGAATTTGCCGCCACCGCCATCACGCACACACTCGCATTTAAGAGGCGAAGGTGCCAGCCGTCTGTCTGCGGGATAATTTTGAACGCGTCTCTCTTTGCTTGAGAACGTGAGGTTGTGTTCTTTTTAAATAGGTTTCGGTCAAAGAGAATTAGGTGGATTAGTTATTCCTTTTGTTCGGTAGGTCTATTAGGCTTCTTTGCTTCCAAAAGCTTCTTGTACCATAGTTAATTACGCCGATTGGCAGAAAAAATCTTAGCGAAAATTGTAGAAAAGCCTCCCTGCTCAAGCCTTCGTTGATACACTTTTGCTGGATGTGTTTCAACTCTCGAATAATTCAGTGGCATATTTTAATTCAGTAATTATTCTGTTTTTGAGACGCGGATCCTTTACAACAACATTTTCTTTCAGACAATGAAGACATTCACGAAGGCCGAAGTGGCGATGCACAATTGCGAACACGATGCGTGGCTCATTCTCGACGGCAAGGTCTTCGATATTACTCCGTTTCTCGATGAGGTTATTCTTGCGACAAATTTAACACTGCAGTTCCTTCTCCTTTCGAGGCCTAAATAAACAATTATAGCATCCCGGTGGTCGCGATGCCCTCATGGAGTATCTTGGCGGCGACGGCACTGAGGGCTTCGAGGACATGGGACATTCGAAGGACGCTCGAGCAATGACCCAGCAGTACCTGATTGGAGAATTGAGCGACGTAAGTGCCTTCATGAAGGGAAGGACCAACTTTCAGGGTGCCGCACCCGTTCAAGAGGCGCCAAAACGTCGATTTCGATTGGTGGAGAAAAGGAATGTCAGCCACAACACGAGGAAGTTCCGCTTTGCTCTGGCTAACGACAAAGAATTTGAGCTGCCCATCGGTCAGCACATCTTTCTTCATGCGTTGGTAGGTTGATTTTGCAGCATCTTTCACTTTCAAGTCCAAAACGTGCAAGGCAAATGCGTTTCACAAAATAAATTGCAACTGTTCTTATTTTGGCGTAATATTGGGCGGCGCTTGGCCTTTACAAATAAGAGTATCCTTAGATTAACGGCGAAGCCATCACGCGGCCCTACACACCCGTCTCCGACAAAGACCAGCACCCCTACGTGGACTTCGTGATCAAAGTCTACCCAGAGAAAGTGAACCCTAAATTTCCGCAGGTTCAACAGCTTTGTCTTCTCATATGTTTCAGGGTGGACAAATGTCGCAGCACTTGGACTCTTTGACGATCGGCGGAGAGGTCTTTAGAGAATAATTGAAATAAGTTTCAGATCGAATTTCGCGGTCCGAGCGGTCGAATCCGCTATCATGGAGCTGGGAAATTTATCGTGAATTCAGAGTCTTCACCCCTGGAAAAACGCTTCAAGAGAGTTGGAATGATTGCCGGTGGAACGGGCATAACACCAATGCTTCAGGTAAAAAAACTTTCGACCAAACAAGTAAACCACCGAAAAGGTGATCAAGTCAGTGCTGAAGAACGAGAACGACGAGACCGAGCTTTCGCTTCTTTTCGCGAACACAACTGTGGACGACATTTTGTGTCGGTGAGTTTCTTGACCATTTAGAAACAAGCGGAAAAACACTTGATTGCTATCATCATTGTCAGTGTGGTTAATGTGGCTTTGCTGTGAGGATAGTTTCAAGAGGCTCGTATCATGTCTAGGCTGAAAATCTCTTGCTAGATCGTCGCGGCATTCGCGCAAGGCAAAGACGTATGTAAGAGAATTGTATTCAGAGACGAGCTTGAGGAACTGCAACGTTGGCATCGACGTCGCTTTCGTGTTTGGTACACGGTAAGCCAGCCGGAAGAGAGCTGGCCGTACTCCGTTGGCCACGTGGATGAACTGATGATCGAATCACGCTTGCCTCAACCAGACGAAGACACGGGAATCTTGCTCTGCGGCCCGCCAGGATTAATCTCTGGCGCACTAATGCCAGCCTTGGACAAGTTGAACTATGCTCCTGAGAACAGAATCGTCTTCTGATGAGACAAAGAATGAAAATAAACTCTAATGAAAAGTTCACGTGGCTAAAGTGGAAATGGTTTTGTTCAGGATACTTCTTCTGTCATTTAGTTCGCTTACGCTTGCAAATTGCGAGTTATAATTGTGAACCATCCTACGCGACGTAAACATTGCGCGGGCAGCCAGTCAACGAGCTCATCACAACGCCTTTTTGAATACTGCGATGCTGAACAACTACAAAGGAGAGAACGTTAGCTCTTGCCTGTTCACTGCCTCGAATACACAACAGGCAAATTTCAATGGGGTAAAATTTATTGCCATACTCGTGCGCGTTCAATTTTTCCCTTTACTACAGTGCAGTACTGACTGGGGACCTCCGGCCGCCCAATTCGAACTACAGTACATACTTCAACGACGTGATTTCAAGCACTTGCAGGCAGCAACAGACTTCTTTAAGCACGAGGCAAGAATATCAATTTAATTCCCTTTCCTTAAACAATATCAAAGGATATTGTTTTTACCTTTGATATTGTTTAATTAACTAGCAACTGTACTAACGAAACTAACGCACTAACGAAAGACTGTTAAACCGACTAACGACGTTCCTTCCCTTCAAGCTCTTCTAAAATGTAAAAAAATCTAACACTTTTTAACCGACTAACGAAGGTTTCCTCTCTCAAGCTCTTCTAAAAGGCTAAGGTTTCCTCCCTCAAGCTCGTCTAAAAAACTAACGGCATGCCGGCCGACTAACGAAAGTTTTATACTCTTCTAACGGTCTACCGCCTGACTCTTTCTGCCAACCGCCTAACGAAAGTTCTTCCTTTCAAGTTCTTCTAACGGCCTAAAGGCTTCTTCTGTCTACTAACGGCCTAACGGCGGCCCCCTCTTTCAAGCTCTTCTAACGGCCTAAAGGCTTGTTTTCTGCCAACTAACGGTCTAACGACGGTCCCCTCTTTCAAGCTCTTCTAACACCCTAAAGGTTTATTTTTGTCTACTAACGTCCTAACGGTGGCTATGCCTTCCAAGGTCTCCTAACGGCCTAAGAACTTGCTTCTGTCTACTAACAGACTAAAGAGTTCTTCTTTCTTTTCTCGTAAAACTCTAACTAACGGCTTTAGTTGCTTGAAATCCGACTCATTAGCCCCGTCAGTGACTTCAGGAGGCTGAAATGATCGTTAAAAAACAAGAGCAAAAATTTTGGTCACCGGCGGGTTCGAACCCTGCATTAAAAGTTTCGGACAATTCTGGTTCATGAATAAAAATTTCAGACAAATTTGGTCAAAATCGTATTTTATTCAGTTGCTAAACTTTCTTCAATCTTTCATCGGGCATGTATGGTATCATTAGAACCGGCATTAAAAGTTATATAAGTGTGCAAAGTTTCAACACGATCGGGCTTAACCTGTTCGAAAAAAGCCCAAAATGTCACAATGTCACGATGTCACAATGTCAGGATCGGTTATTCATCGTCTTATTAATAAAGGATAACGAAACACTTTTCTGAGAAACTTGAAGACTAACTCAATGATACACGCAGCTGCTAACTCTAATGGTGTTCGAATAAACACTTTCTGCTTGACTGTTTGTTTCTTTTTGTTAACAACCAAATTTGAGCCAATATCTTCAGCGGAAGTTTCAGAACCAAGACAATTCTGCCAGAATTCGCTCAAAAGATGAGAAGAAAGGCAGAATCGGAAAAGCCATGATCACCTCGCGTTTCCCCTGTTTCCCCATCTTGCGTGTGCGTTTTCTTCTCTCCTTTCTCGCAACTGTCATGCTTACAAGTTTGACTAATACGCATTTATTCTTGCAATAAAGTGAAACGTTAATTATCGTCATTCTTGATTTTTTTTTTAAATATGCACGCCTCTTTAAGTGGATCCATGGAAACGTTTTCGTGATGGATTCCTGAGGACGTATCGTCGGTGCTAACTTCCAGAGTTTACGACGCTCTTTTGAAGAACTTCCGTCGATTGAACAATAAACTGCACTTTATTGCACCCAGTCTGCCAGTAGAAGTTGGGAATTTCAGAAACAGCTTCGTGCCGAATAAGCGAAGTGAAGTGAAGAAAGACGGCTTCATGAATTTCATCGGCACGTAGCGAAGAGAGATCAGCATTATTAACTCTTAATGGAATAATATGAATATTGAGAATATAGCTTTTTGAAGTAAACGCGACAATACGAATTCCTGGAACTCCAGCAAAGCAATTATAGGGGAAAAAATTGGCCTTGTGCCAATGCAAAGAAGAAAATTTTTGAAGAATCATTACGGCAATGCGTGATTGCGAGCCCATCTACATATGCAGCCACTCGGAAACCTTTCGCTTATGGAAGACCTGAAAGTGAACCGCGTTTCTTGGGAAGACACGAAAAAGGCGGTAGAGAAGAAACGAAAATGCACGATGGCAAGGCAAGGCGGTGGCGATGCCTTTTCAATAGCAACTGAAAAGCCTTGCGACGGCGATGAATCAGCTCGCCATTCGATGTATTTCTCCCCTTGATTTTCCATTTTCTAGCCTCTTTGGAGGAATGAAGGAACAAGAAGGAAGCTGATTTACTAAGCAAGTCATGCAACTAAAGTTGAGCTTTCAAGATTATATCGACAGGACTGGCGCACATTGCGCACTCTGACTCTCTTGCTCGTCACTCTCTCGCTGTCTCTGCGTCTTTGCAACGCGAGGCGTTTGCTTTTTGGACGCCACTCGATCTTTCCATTACTAATGTTTTTCTTGCTCATTTAATTTGCATTATAGATCAAAAATATTGTGCGTGCATAATATTTTAATCCTTGCTTCATTTCAGTCCTTTCCGCAAAAGAAACGGAATTCGATGACTTCATAAACAAGTCGAGAGCACTATTGCGGTCACTGTACCACGTTTTATGAAGACGTTATTCTTGTCTACAAAGGTAGAATTCCACGCAAATGCAAGCTTCAGCTTAATTATAAACGTGCTTGTAGCACAACTTTCACCGTGTGTTCATAAACTGACGTTTGTGAAAGCTGGTCAGCGAGCAACATGAAAACAATAGGCAGAAAAGTCAATAGGCTGGTACGCTTCGTCAGTCATTTCAATTGTGTTTAGATGAGAAGCCAGAAGACACCGATTTCCAAGATTATACGGACAGTCTTCTAACAAAGAATGCAAAGTGGCCATATCCATTTCGGCCGCATCTTGTCTAATACGTTCGTGCCTATAAACGCGTACTTGAAGTGTTCGAATAAAACTTTTTATCCTTTAGTTTATGCACCGAAAACTTCGGTTAAAGTTTGCAACTTCTTCAATTAAACATTAAACTACGGGTTTTTGATCATCAAGGACCCTTAAGTTTCACAAGTGTTGTGTGCGATAGATCACACGTTCGCTGCACGCGCCGCAGGCGTTTTTTCTTCTCCTCTGCCAAGCTCTGGTCGTGCGCTCGCCTGCTATCTTTCTCTCACACAACCTCTCCTCGCGTTGTCAGAGCTGCAAACGTTGTGGTGGCGATTCCCTCTAATAACTTTTGTTAACTAAACTAACATCCTGTTTCAGCACTTATAAATATTGCCAACTTAATAAATAGAAGCCGCATAAATCGACAAGAGATGAAGGAAGCTGTCACTGACGCGATATTTGTAAGTCCAGAGTAAGTTCCGTCCGTTCTTCTGCTTCTAGCACGTAAGTGTTGCTTTTTAATTCATATCAACTGTTGCTTTTTAAGGCGGTCAACTAATTAAACATATCAAAGCGAACGATTTCAGAAATTCATTCGAGTGTTGCCGTCGATATAAACTGCAACACTCGAATGTGTTGCAGTGTGTGAAACACAACAACACTTAAGGAAACAGATGCGGCATCAAATCGCTCTTGAAGTTTCTTTTGCACTGTCGAGGTGATGAGTAAGTACACGATGAAAGAAATATTGTTGCAGGTCCTGGAGAAATCGAAGACCACCATTTTGCCAAAGATATAAATGGCAAATTCGGCGGGGAAAAAGGAAATCAGTATGCCACTCCAAAAACAGTTTAATATGCAACCGCACTGAATAATTGTGTGAGTGCTTTTCTCTCACACTATTCCTTAAGATCTAAAAACACAAATGTGAAGATTGCTACACCCCAGTTTTCATCAAGAAGCACTAGCCTAGCATTAGCCGATGATTGTTGTTGTGAAAAGTAGGCGGCCAAGGAAGCCTTGAATTTCCGACAACACCCACGGTCACGTGACGCAGCTCTAACGAAGCAACGAGTGGAAACGACGGTTGATTTTCACTCGATCCGGCAACTGAACTGACTACCGAGGACATGATATTTGCGGTCATTAGCGGTTACCCATGAAACATTGAGAGCAAGTGAGTTGACCGCAGATGATATAAACGCTCCTCGCGCGCCTAAGTGATCAATTGTTGAGCCGTCATCGAATTTGGAAAGGCATCAAAATGGACAATGTGTGGAAAGATGTTTAGAGTTGCTTACAATTACACTCACCACTGTCAATAAACCCAATTTCAAAGGCGTCACAGGTGTTTTCGGTTTTACGATAAGATTGCTAACAATGCAATGAAGCTTACTACTATAAGTGCAATCATCACAGCAACTGGACACAAGACATTCACACTCCATCATAAAAGGGAGTTAATCTAGATCGTCATCATCGGTCCATTCATGCCTGTTTTCGCGCGGAATGAAGAAGCTCATAGTGTAAATCGCTAGTTGTAAAAGATCAGCAATAGGACTGCATGGTAAGACATGCGATTGCCGGGCCACCTGAGCTGCTTCCGTTGCCCGATCCATAACGAAGTCGAAATTGAAACGGCCCCTTTTCCACGCTTTAACGTTATGAAAGGGATTTTTCTCATTGCTAGGTCTTTTTAGAATTCGGTTTGTTGGTTCAATCTCCTTGAGTTTTCTTTTTAACACTGCGAGGACAGAATTAACGCATCCCTCTGGTTTCAGTTGACGTAAATCGAAAATGTCTTGCTCCAAACGAAAGGCGTCGTCCGTACGAAATGTATAGCCAATCAGCTGCTCATCCACCCAAGTCGAGCTGTTTTTCTTCTGAGCAATTTCTTCAACGCGTTGTCTGTAGTATCGAGTTTGATCATTGAGCGATTTAAAGCTCGCATTTCGTTTCCGTAGCTCTTCATCTTGTAACCAACGGCGTTTAAAGAGTTTCGCCACTAACAATAAGTCCGTGTTATTAAGACTGACGTAGAAGTAGATGAATTTGTCGATAAGCGTGACGGCTAGTTTAGCATATTCGATTTGTTCTTCATTGGAACGATCTTCGATCGAAGTCGAACTAAAATAATTGTGTAGTGGCTGACAAGCGCTAAGGATGACGCCTTCGTCAAGATTGCACTCGTCGAAGAGGTCGTTTTCAAAGGCTTCGAGGCACAAGCGTAATCGTTGCGTGTATTGTTCATTCGTACCCGCACTGGATATCTCCGTCATCAAAGTGCTGAATTGGAGCCTCTTCTTTGTAACCTGAATCGTTGTTTCAAGATCATTTGCTGCATTGAAGTGATTATCTCGCATCTCTGCGCTCATGGAGTACATATCGGTTCTTGCTGCTAGAGACTCTTGAAGCACTTTTTCCAACTCCTCTATTTGCGTTTCAGCTGAAAGATCAGCAGCGCAACGACTCATTCCCGAAATTCGGCCCGCAAGAGCGGCGGAATGTCGCTGAAAAGCTAGGCGAGCATTTTCAAAACACTCCTTTGCCACATCAGAATGGCTACCAGAATTTGGAAAGAAGTAAGCAAAATTCCTTGCACATTGCAACGCTAGTGTGTGTGCTTCGGCAATTTTTTCAAGCGGTATTGCGAGTTGCTTGAATAAGAGACCAATAACTGGCTTCAACAGTCGCAGTAGATCAATTGCACGATCAAATCCTTCCTTGTTTAGAAAAGAACAGAATTGAAGAAGCTCTTCACATTCAGCCGGAGCAAAAGATATTCCACTCTCAAGCAGCATCAACCAAGAGCGAAGGCATCCATCAAAGCGTTTTGCAGCGGCCGCCACGCGCGCTTTAGAGAGCAGTGCCGATCGGAGCTCTTCGCTATCTGACAACTAATTGCGGGTTTAGTGGATAGATCGTACTCGGAGCAAATGGAAATACATTGTCCGCCAGAAGCTCACAAGGGACCCTCATTTAGCGGAAGTGGGCTTTTGGGACGGCGGCACTGTCACCATATAACCAACTTTTTACGCTGAGAACGCTGGTGCATTCAGTTTTTGCAGAATACCAACGGTTGGCGCGATCTTGGGCGATTTAGGCGTTTCCAGGAGTTTTGAGCCATTTTCGACAAGGCTCGTTCTCGAACAGAATGCGATGAATTTCGCTCGAGTTTGAAGCATTGTGTTCGTCTTGGCCTGCCGATTTCTACGTGATAAAATGCTATGCGCAGTTTGAATCAGAAAAATTTTCATTCGAAAGACGAAAAATACAAAATTTTCCTAAATTAGACAATTGCGACCACAATTTTTCTGATTTTCTTCGACGTTCGTCAGCACCAGAGCAAAGCATGAAGTTTGAACGTTGTAGATTGTAGTTTGCCTCAAAGACGCTGTTTTGTGTTGAATGCGTGACCAAGGAGCGAGTTTGATTTTTTCAGTCTTCTGCGCAACTTCATGAAGTCTAAAAAGATCAAACCTTTTTCAAAAGCGACTTTTTGTTATCGGCCCTGTCGTTTCTTCCAAAGAACCGCCGGCATTCAGACGTGCGACCCCCTGACCTTGTCAAAATCGGCTGTCCGATTCGATTTTCTTGACACAGAGCTTTTTCTCCCAGCAACAGACGTTTTGTTGATCTTTGACAGCAGTCAAATTCGAAACATTCTTGCAACAGAAATCACAAGCTTGCTACAATATTTCAAAAGCAGTCAGTTGCTGCACAATTCCAAACGGCGAAAGGTTTTCACTATGTCGAGGTTGTTCTACTCATCAGCTCGCTTTTGACGGTCTGGAACCTCGAAGCGAGATCCATCACCGAGAACCCCGGTCACGATCTCTTCAGCGCCTTTGCCACAACTCAAGTGGATTCAATTTTTCCCGTAACGATAATATTCGATTTGAAGACAGAGAGAGTGGGTGAGAAAAATATCATTTGTCGCGTTTGCAATGCATCGATTCAAACTTTTCTCCGATCTCGCCTCGGGGATTCGGCGTTGTCTGAAAGCAAAAATTTTAACGAAAAAAAATTTGCGCTGACTTCTCTTCTAAATGAGCGAATCCAAATTTCACTGCGTTTCGCAAAGCTCTTGCTGTCAAAAAAAACCCGACGCAATATTTGATGCAATTAGAATTGAAACGCTTTCTACTGGAGAGAAGAGTGAAGATGACTGCGCGGTAGGGTTGGGATCCGGTTCGAAAAAGTCGGGTTTTTCGGGTTCGGGTTTTTTCGGGTTTTCGAAAAATCGGGTTTTTCGGGTTTCGGGTTTTCGGGT
>JAQIXL010003196.1:0-10937 GCA_034700245.1 Poikilolaimus oxycercus | reverse complement strand
GGCGCTACTAAGCCAACTATTCCTTCTTTTTGAAGAACTCGATGAGGCTTTGGTAAGCCACCCAAGTCCATTCGATGTGGGCGGCAGCAGAGTGAAGGCTTTGGTTTAAGAGTTAAGTCTATTCGATGAGGGCGGCCGCAGAGTGAAGACTATGTAAAGAATAAGGCCGTGGCTACGTCGGTCTAAGGGGATCGGGCCTGGCAGCGACAAGAAGAAGGCCGTGGTTACGTCGGTCTAAGGGGATTGGGCCTGGCAGCGAGAAGAAGAAGCCCGTGGCTACGTCTGTCTAAGGGGATCGGGCCTGGCAGCGGGAAGAAGAAGGCCGTGGCTACGTCGGTCTAAGGGGATTGAGCCTGGCAGCGAGAAGAAGAAGCCCGTGGCTACGTCGGTCTAAGGGGATCGGGCTCAAGTAAATGTCTAAGCAAACGGCCAGCATAGCCGCGCCTAGTCAAGCTGGGCCGAAATTGAGAGCTTGGGTTGATGAGCGCAGCTGCAGAGTGAAGGCCAAGAGCTAAGCCCACGCGATCATAGTGAGCCTATGTGCGACGTATGGCTATTCCTCGAGTTTCTTCAAGAAGCCGCACGGTTTTAATGGCGCCAATAGATTCCTCGTAGTCACATTAGTCTAATAGAGTGGTTTCCAGACCGCTGGGCGCACTTCAGGTGCGCGCACCAAGTGCGCGCCAAGCAATGTCCAATTTGCTGGCGCATTATTGGTTTTTCGCTGTTTCTCGAGTTTCTATATTTAAACATGGTCTGTTCTTGGTGCCAATCGATTTCTCATCGCCTAATTAGTCTAGTAAAGTTGTTTCCGGCAACTTTTTGCATAACCACAAGAAAAGTCACGTCCTCACTCAGAGAACTTGCGGATTATATATGAAAAGGTTATTTAAACAGCTAAAACAAGCGAAAACCTGGAAGCGCCAGTAAAACGTCAGAAACATCGAGCCGACCATCGCTCCTATCAAGAAGAGAAAAACTAACTGAAACATAAAATTGGCTCAAGAAAATTCGTCTACGAATTGTAATCGCAGAGGAATCCTGAAAATCGTCCACAGAAGTCCCAAAGAATACCCCGACGCATAGGGAAACAAAACAATCGGCGTCATTAGAACGGATAGAAAGATTTCAAAAACACCACAGCAGATCTGAAACAGACGTCATCTTGCTCGATCGAAGACAAAAATGTAGCCTACCACGTAGTACAACAACAGCCATTTGTACACACCCATCTCCTTCGAATGACAGAGAATCATATAAATAGCGAGAGAGCTAATCGACGCTCCGAATAATGTTGCAATTCTCTCGATTAAAACAAGAGCATATGGTTCCTCAAGTGAAATATGCGCTTCGACAGGAATGCGGAACATTTCAAAGCGAAAGGAAGATCGAGAACCGGCTTTTCGACGACGAAAGACCTCTCACCTGCTGATGATGAAACTGATGGCCACCTTCTCTTCTTGCTTACTTCTGAATTAATAACTAGACAAAGGCAAAGACTTTCAGCGCTTTTATGTTCAGCTGCACATGAACTTGCAGCACATGAAACAAGGTCAGGGATTAGAGTGTCGACGTTTTTTCTGAATGCTTCTAGTTCCTCTGTTTTTCTCGATGCACTGTTGAACTTGTTGCATGACGAGTTTCATAGCGACTCATGTTCCATTTATTCTTACAATTAGAAGGTTCGCTCAGCATTGACAATCGAGACAGATGCGTGATCCTTCCATTTGGACAGCAACGTTGCCCGTCTCCACCAACGAAGAATCGTTTCTCGATAAGGACGAGTGAGGATGAGGACCAGAGTTGAGCTGAAGACAGCGTGGCATGAGGCGATTGTTATGCAGCATTGACACAGTTCTGAACAGTCTCTATAATGCGCACTCTGTCAAACTTTGAATATTGAGTCGAAAGAGGACGCTTGCTCCTACAATCAGCATTGGAATGAAGAGCAATGAAAGCGGAAGGGCAATCTGTACGAAATCGGCCTCTTCAAGTTGAATTTGAGCCAACCTGAAGGATGAGAGCACGAAGAAAGCGAAGCTGCGAGCGGCGTGTCGCATCCGTCATTCTGTCAGCCATTCTCCTAGCATCGGCCAAGGCACGCCATCTAAACTTTTCAACAATAATATTTACACATGTTTGAAGTGCGAAGTACAATATAAACAAAAATTAAAATTATAAAATTGCAACGTAAACGTAAATGCTTACGTCCACGCAATGAGACCAATCATCACTACAACGGTGAGTGAAACAAGAAAAATTCCAGTGAAGACGCCAATTAAATATCGCGGGTGCAGTTGGAAGATCATTACGTCCATCGCGCTCATTTCGATAAGGGGAATGGCTTGTGGATCGTTCTGTGACGTATACAGCTTTTATTCTTTCTTCCTGACAAACCTCTCCGAGATATTTCTTTATGGTTGCTCTATCATAAGCATGAAAGAGCGCAATAATTGAAGGAAGGAATATTATCGCGTACATTACGCTCCCAACAAGAATGTGGGCACGATAGCTAAGCTTGAACATGGAATTCGGCATAAGCGCAATCTAAACCCGTTTTGAAGAAACAAACGAAGTTTACCTGGAAGCGCCAATAAAACGTGAGAAACATCGAGCTGAGCATGAAGCCGGCAAACACCAAGAATATCAACTGTTCAGTTTCTCAGCCACACCAATCATCACATACAAACTGAAAACGAAGCGGAATTCGCAAGATGGTCCACAAAATGCCCAATGAGTAACCGGCTGCATAAGGGAACATGACGATGGGCACCATGAAGACGGACAAAAACAGTTCAAAAACTAGGCAGCAGACCTGAGCTTTCGTTATTAAATAGTTCCTGATTTCATCATGTTGACAACATACCACGTAGTTAAGAAGCAACCATCTGTAGACTCGCATATCCTTGGAGTGAAACATGATCATATAGACGGCTAGGGCGCTTATTGAAACGCCAAACACAGTGGCAATTCTCTCGATTAAGAGCAACGTGCGGGGCTCTTCGAGGGAGATATCGCCGTCCATCTGACTGCTGGACAGCTGCTGTTCACTGGCCGCATTAGAAAAAGGAATTCTTATGCAGTAGCAAGAGTAAAGAGAGAAGAGGAAGCTCGCAGCTGACAGTCGAACATACTGCACGCACAAATTTGTTTCATCTCAAAGAAAAGTGCCCTGACTTTACGCAGGCGGAACCGCAAAGCGGAACCGGCTAATAACACATTCTATTCATTCTTCTGTGTTGTTAGTTTATTTTTCTCTGGGTGAGTCCGCAGCAGATGCTATCGCATGATTACAGCTTGGTCGCGGAAGAAATGGCGCCAAAGTTGATTCCCTAAGTGTTCACAGGAACATCTGGCTGTGCGTCTTTTAAGATTGAAAATGTTAGGATGCTTTCAGAGTTACTATCCTGACTGTTGTGCAATTAAAAAAGTGTTACGTCGAGCGCTGTCGTCCGGCGCTCATTAGAAAAGAAAACAGACGCTTTCTCTTCCCATGTCCTTAAGAACTACGGCTTTTTATTCAGCGAAGATACGTAGTATAGTTATCTCTTTTCTTTCAATCATATCGCACTTATGAGAAATACTGACAGCCTCTTCTCTCTCTTCATTTTGTAATGCGCGATCCTCCACCAACGGAGGACCACTTCTCGATAGGGACGAGTGAGGATGATTACAAGAGTTGAACTGAAGACGGCGTGGCACGAAGCAATTAGAACGCACCAGTGACAGACAGCTGAAATGTTCCCTTTTCATTTTAGAGCAAAGATCTATGAAAGCAAATTTAGTCGGATCCTAAGAAAAACTTTGTTTACCATTTCAAAGTAAAGATCAAAGAAACAAGTTGAGCCAAAGCTTACATACGTTGAATGTCGAGTTGCAGAACAACACAAAGTGTGACGATTATCAAGGGAATGAATAGGATCAAGAAAGGGAGCATTGTCTTAAAAAGCATTTTTTATTGAAATTTTTATTGTCTACCTGCAGAATTAGGGAACGAAGAAATTGCATTTGTGACCTTCTCGTTGCTTCGCTCATGCATCCGATCATCTTCGTTGCACTTTTCAGTGCTTGCCAGCTAAAACAATTTTTGTGCTCAAGCTGAGAAAACGATAAGACTCACGTCCAAGAAACCATAAAAATGCCAAAAGCAACGACGATAACAATAAACAGGATCCCAATAAATACGCCATTAAAATACCACGAATTCAATTTGTAAATCAGGAAATTTGTTGACTCGATGGATAAAAATGCGGTTGCACTAGGATCAGTCTGAAGAAACATTAAAAACACACTAAATGCGGACCTTCTCCAAATAGTCCCTGAGTGCTTCATGATCATAACGATCAATAGCTGCGATGCTTGGTGGAATAAAACACAAGAAATACGCGTAGCACATGACAGCAGCATGCCCACGCGCTGAATGCCGGAAGCGGGATGTGGACGGCAGCGCGATCTGAAACACATAATTTTTTCTTTAAACTTTCAAAATTCAGCATTGCAACTTGACCCCTTCTTGAGCAACCAAAATCATGCTCAAACCTGAAATCGCCAATAAAACGTAAAGAAAATGGACGACAGCATCAGGCCATCGATGAAAACAAAGCCCAACTGCAACGGTTTTCCAAACTTGACAACAACTCACGAACTGCACTCGAATTGGAATTCGAAAGATCGTCCAGAGTAGTCCTACCGAATAACCGGCAGCATAGGGAAACAATACTACCGGTGACATGAAGACAGAGAGATAAACCTCAAAAACGAGGCACGATATCTGGAAACGCAAAGTTGTTTGAAAAACGACTAACCACATAATTCAACAATAGCCAGCTGTATACTCGCATGTCTTTAGAATAGCACAAAATCAAATAAATCGCCAAGGAACTAATGGAGATGCTCAGAAAAGCGACCATTCGTCCGGCCACGACCAAGCCGCGAGGTTCTTCGGGTGAAACGTGGACTTCCATTGTCAACTAACTCTATAGCCCGAACACTTTGTCGTCAAGTTCAATAGAAAACGTCGACTTGCCGGATAAGCTTTCAAGATTCAATTTACTGGCAATTACCTTCTCAGAACAAGATTCGAGTAAATCGCCGCTCGAAACGTGTTATTCAAGTTGATGAATATGCATTTTAGACCAGCTGTTCTCGCTGATTCTTGCTTCATGAAAACTGTTCGCTTTCAAGAAGAAAAAGATGTTTGTGTGTTGAGAGATACGCTTGGTTTTTGAACGACGGTTGGTCTTTGGGCAAAGCTGGTCAACGTGATGAATACGAGATTTTAAAAATTGAAGCTTTTGCTGTATTTTTTTTTGCGCAGGAATTTATTGCGCATTAAATCGTGTCCTCAAATTAATACACTCATCTTCACAATAGATGTCCGCTTCTTGGAGAGAGAGTCCAAGTTCGGAACAGTCAACCAACGGCGAACACTTTCACGATAAGGTCGTGTGAGTAGAATGACGAGAGTTGAGCTGAATACGGCGTGGCAAGAAGCAACGAGAACACACCAATGACAAATCGCTGAAATGTCTTTTATTCGCAGATTTTAAAAAGTTACGAACGTTGAATATCCAGACGTAGAACCACGCACGCCGTGACAGTCAACATCGGGATGAAGAGAATTGTGAAGGGAAGCATCGTCTGAAATGGAGCTGTTGCTAGATTTTATTGTTGTCTATTAAAAAAACCGTTTTATCTAACCCCGAGCCGCATGGAGTTTTTGTTCTCGTTTGGTTTACATTGTATCTGTAATAATATCAATACCTGCAACACCAACGACCGAAGGAATTGAATTTGCGAACGGCGCGTCGCCTCGCTCATTTGGCCGATAAATCTCGTTGAGTTCTTCAAGGCTAACCATCTAAACGGCAATCAGAATTAAAAGGTTGTCGAACGTTTTTTGAACAAGTCGAACGCCATATGTCACAACAACGATAACAAGAAGGATTCCCAGAAAGATTCCAATGAAATACATCGAATTCAGCTCGAAAATCAGAAAATTTGTGGAATCGTTAGACAACAACTCGAGCGCTTTTGGATCGATCTGCAATGTTGGAAATAATTTTGCCTGTAAGAACTTCTTAATCAGACCTTTTCCAAGTGTTCTCGAAGCACAATATGATCGTAGTGATCAAAACTGGCGATGCCCGGCGGAACAAAGCAAGTTGAGTAAGCAACACATCCCACAGTAACATGACCTCGCCGTGAAAATCGAAATATCGACGGTGTTGTTAGCGCGATCTGAAGTTTGGTTTCACGAAACCTACAGTAAACCGATCTTAAGCAAGGCTTCATGACATCGAACTGACCGGTACAACTAAAAAATTCCATGCATACCTGAAAACGCCAATAGAAGGTGAGGAAAATGGAGGTCAACATGAAACCAGTGATGAGAACAAAACCCAGCTGCAAAGTGTCAACATCAAAATTCAAAATATTTCTTACAAATTGAATTCGTATCGGAATTCGAAAAACGGTCCATAGAATGCCAACCGAGTAACCGGCCGCATAGGGAAACAACACCACAGGCATCATAAGGACAGATAAATAAAGTTCAAAAATCAAGCAGGAAATCTGAAAACAATTAAAATGATTTTTAAAAAGAAAAATACCACATAATTCAGCAGAAACCATTTGTAAACTCGCATATCCTTGGAGTGAAACAAAATCAAATAAGTAGCCAAGAAACTGGTGGCGATACTCAGGAGTGAGATGAAGCGTCCAGCAACAATCAAGCCATGCGGCTCTTCTAATGTCACGCGGACTTCCATAGTTTTAGTTCTGAAAAGAAGTCCCTCTCTGTTCACAAAGGAAAAAGAAACAAGCAGATAAACTCTAGGGAGACAAGAAAAGAGTCCCTCGTTGTTCGAAGATTGCCACATGTTGAAAAGCGGCAACACCTGCTGTTGGAGACTAAACTATTGACTGAAGCGCCGAGCCCTCGCTCTAGGTTACTCGGCCGTTTTGCAGCCAGGCCTCACTGGCTCCAATTGCTCTGCGAAACTACTGGTTTGCACAATAAAAAAAAACAAAAAAGAGCAGCGTCGTTCAATCTCGAGCTTCATCACACGATTAGAGAAACGCACTATCGGTTCGGCTTGCTGGAAAAAAAAACTTTATCATATTGTACAATACAGGAAAAATTTGCCTCCCATGTGAGACAGACAGAAATTTCAAACCAACAATGAGTGATTGAATTTGCTTTAGATTCAAACGTCATTCTCAGTTCCTGCCATCGGAGTGGTTAGTCTGTTGAGTCGTGCCCTCGCTACATCTGGATGTCTGCCGGACGTAAGTTTCTTTCCCGATCCTCATGCCATCCACCTGCCACTACCTCCTCTTGCTCCACCGAGAATGTCGCTCCACTGAAAATTCCGCCGTTTTAGTGCTTTTCGTGCCGTTTTACGATGGTTGCGGAGCATATAGGCACTCCATGAGGGTTGTGCCTCAAAACGTCTATTTCGGCCTTAATATTATAAACGAGCCGAGAAACTTGAGAGCGCCGCAGTGGTACCGTAACCCTAGTGGAAGATTTACTATCCTGAAGCAGAAAGAAAGTCTGGCGCGTTGTGATGCCGGTTGCTTTCAGGTCAAACTCATGTGCACCACACGACGGTGCCTCTTCAACTCGCTCGACTTCCCCAAGAGCCGTACGCGCTGAAGATCCCTGCGATTTGTAACGTGCCCGTACAAGGAACAATCTGCGTGACGGCGGGAATAGTGATGGCGGTGCTGACTCTCTTTCTGGGAATGTGCGTCGCGTCCAATGAGATGAAGAGCGTGCTCGCATGTTTAGGGACGTGCCCGGTACGGTGTTCACCGTGAACTTCGTGGTTTCGTGCATTCTGAAGGGTGCCCGAGAGGACGTTCAGATCGTGGTGCGAATAGACTATTTCCGCTAATTGACCGCGTTTAGGAAGCGAGAACGTTCAGCTATGACGCTCGCGAAAAAATCGTTACACTCGGGCATCTGCTGGGCCTTCAGGCGAAGACGGCGGACGGGAGTCTGATCGACTGCGTCTTTTCGTTGGAGATACTCGACGTGTCGGGCTTCATTCGGTCAGTGCAAGCAAAGCCACAATTCAAGGAACGAAAAAATTGGAAAAATTCGAATCGAATCCAGACATTTCATTACTAACGAATGTGGCTTGGAATGCGTATTCTTGATGTGTTTCAGTGCCATTCCCAAGCTGGACTTCACGCATTATGTGGCGGGCAACATCAAGGTCCTCGTCGGCTACGGTAGCGACACCGTCGAATACTGCTTCTATGCCGACGTGCGTCTCACTGCCACTGCTTTCACAGCAACTCTTGCAGTGGCTCAAGGCGTTCAGCAAGTATCTGTATGACGAGGCGATGGAAACGCAACGCGTTCACCGTCTTCCCACAATCAAGCCAGCCTGTTTCAGCCGCGTCCTTCTGTTGTTTGCTGGCGCTCGAGACGTTTCGCGTACGTCACAATGGGTCTCACAACGAGATTTTTGTTTAGACAAACACGTCTTGGTTGACTTTGCTTGTGCGGTGGACATTGGAGCCGAGGCAACGGTGAAAACGCTCTGGGAATACATCCGTTCTTCTGAAGATATTCTCTCGAGCGACAAGCTCGCCGCCTCGGCCAAGTTGGGGCATGTTCCTTCCTACGTAAGTTTGTTTCATCAAAAGCTGGCTCTGGGGGACGGTTTGTTCGGGCTTCACTGCCACGCAATTCGACGAGTCATGCACACAATTTTGCAGAACCAGTTCCTCAGCGTCGTCGCCCAGGACAAACACTTCTTCAACATGCCGGCTTACCAGGACCTCTCGCAGCCGCTGAAGGGCATCGTCGCCGAGGCGGTCGCCACGCGCCGCCTGCCCAAGTAATGTCGACTCCCAGAAAGCATTCAATTCCAAATGCATAAATCGGTTTAAAAAGTTTTTTGCTTCGATCTGATGTGAGATCCTCACAAGATGTGAAGAAGGGTAGCAGAATTGTTTTTTCGATGTTTTTTCTTGATTATAAGCGACGCGAGTACGCTGTCTTGAAGAGCACAATCAATTGACTAGAATTGACTAGAACGCTGTTGCAAACTCCAAAACATCTGAAGATTTCTTCGCGGGCTCATTGTGTCACGCGACGAAGTCGCTGCGCTGAACGATTATGTGCATTGAGAGTCTATAACGCAAAATTTCCGACGAGTTAAGGAAGCTGCTAAAGCGGATGAGTATGTCTTCGGTTCTCTCTCTCACAATTAGAGACAAATACAGAAAACCAGCTCTCGATGGATAACACACAATGTGTACATTCGAGAGGAAAAAAAAAGAATCAATTGCTCCAATGCTGGTTTGCAATGAAATATTCAGGACGCCTCCCATGAAGCACATCGAGCCCCTCGAGCACGTCTACTTTTCATCGACGGACTCCACATGCAGTTTCCGCGATATCTCCGGGTAGGCTCTTTTATTCGGAGTTCTTATCGACTTCAAACAACGGGTTGTTTTCCTAACAAAGAGCTTCGAAATCGCCATCTGACCAAACAATTTAAGCCCTGACGACATCCCTCAGGAGACGAGGGTGCTGGATGGCGATACGGATTCAGAGCAAAATTTCAGGTTTCCTCTCCTTTCTTACGCTTCAAGAGTCAAGAATAGTGAACACTTTCGAAAACAATTAGCACTAAATTCAACTCTAGCTCTTATTAACAAAATAGAAAAGAAAGAAATCATTTCTTGTTAGCTAAACGATGTCATACAGACTGAAAAAGTGCCACGCCTCACAGAACGTCTTTTACAATATAAAAAAATCAATGACGCACAAACAATGTGCAGTCGAAAACAATTTTATCAATAATTCTCACTTCGTTGTACTTTAAAATCGAAAACAACTTTAGTTCTTCTGCTTCCTTGGCGCAAGGCGTCTGCCACTCTTTGGCCTCCGAGCCACTTGTCAACGTTTGGGGTGACGACTTGTTGGGTCAAGCTTTGGCCAAATTCTAGTAAGCAATACTTTGCTCAATATATTGTACAATACTTCCAAAGCATCAAAAATCAAGGCCAAAAGAGCACTTCGTTCTCTCGCTTTTAGCGAAATGTGTCTCACGGCGAGCGCCAAAGGCGAGCCACTTGTCGGCGTCGTTTATCTTCCACGCGAAGACGAGCGCCGAGCGCCGTCTAAGGAGACTGCCGCTGAAGAGGGCGTTTCTCCCAAGATTTTGTATTTCATAGATTTTTTACGAGTCAACTGAAATATTCGCAGCTGGAAAGATCAGAAGCGCCTAGGCCTCCAGCTGCAGATTTACGGTACAAGGTGGGTGTGGCTACGACACAAAAACGTTTTGCAACTTTCGTCTCGCCGCGTGCAATAGGCCGGTTAGCGATCAAGCGCTTTGGATCGGCTTCGTCGACGGCGTCCGCCTTCCTCGCGAAAAAGCTATCGCATGCATGCGCGAGTGAGTCTTTCGCTTGAATATACAAATACAATTCGAAGGTTCTCTCGTCGCATGAAAAACGTCGGAACTCCGCTGCACCGGCCTCTCGGCAGAAAGAAGAGGGAAGAAATACAGCGCACTCGCGGCGATTGGGCGGCCTACCTCCACGCGACCCTCGCCGAACTCAACATAAACATTCAGGCCCAGTAAATAAATTTTCTGAAAGTGTTGAAGTGAACTTTGCAACATCGCAAATTGGACATTTTTTGCCAACATCTAATAAAACCTAGATCATGGCGATCTATTTTCCATCCCTCTGCAGTTTGTTCCACTCATTGTCTACTGTCGATTCAAATTGCGTGCCTCAAAGAGTCACTTTAATCCTTTCAAAACCGACTACCAATAACTTTTTACACCCGAAACACTTCGAGTGCCCCTGAAATGTTTTTTTAATGAGCATTTTTGAGCTTCGAAAACCTAATACCAAAGACTGTTTCTGATTGAATCGGGACAAGCGATGCACGAGGGGCAAGG
>JAQIXL010003195.1:0-10940 GCA_034700245.1 Poikilolaimus oxycercus | reverse complement strand
AAAAGTGGCGAGGCTACAATCAAAGAGGATGGACCAGACATGGAAGGTCTTCGCGTCGCTTTTGCGGCGCTTCGTCGAAAAGTTGGCAATGTGAACGTAAGGAAAAATATCGACGATTTTGTTGAACAAGAAAGCCTCCTTCAGGAACCAGCATATCCGGGAAGCACCTTAACCCATGCTCAACTATTCTTTTATTCTGCACTAGGAAGAGATTGCAGCCCCGCACCAAGCGATCACATCGTCGTTGACGGAGGCGTAGATGTGCATTCTTCGTACGGTGTTCGCTCTATTGTTCCTTTTCAACAATTTGGTGAATTTGCAAGGGCTTTCAACTGTCAAGTCGGAGATCCGATGATCATCCCGGAGGTTATCTTTTGCTTTTTAAAAGAAGTGCACTTTCAGGAAAAACGCTGCTACTTCTACGGTCCAAAAGCACCACTCAACAAAGAATGAGCCATTCTTAAGATTTTTTTAATTTGGGCGACTAAGCATAACCACATTTCTGCTTATTGTGCCAAGGATAAAAAATAATAAATAATTCGGGCACATCTGCAGCTACAGTCCAATAATACATCGTCTAAAATTATCCATTTGCAGTTGAGAATTGTTATTGCATTTCCTTTGCGGAAAGGGGAACTTGAAAGCTTCTCCGTTTTATTCATTGAGGGCGTTTGAAATATACAATAGTTCCGCTGATATTTTTAAAACCATTGCAAAAGGTCTATTCTGAGGTACCGGAGATGGGACACATCAACTTTTGGCTGCAACTATTCTTGGGTGCCTCTGTGTCTTCGTATTGTACCAAAGGCGGGCTTTGATGTCTCGGTGCATAAAATGTGGCTTCCAATCGGAAGAAGTTCATTGTCAGATTCTGCAGGCAAAATGCAGAGGCTGCAACTGTTTCTTCTCATTGGAAGCGTTTCTGCGTCCATTTTCCTCGATGAGATCCTCGCGAACATCGACCATTCCACATCTCCCTGCGGGAACTTCTACCGTCATCGCTGTCCTCTCAATGTTTCGGTCGTTCCGGCGAAAGGTGGCATACGGTATATCGAAGAGCTTTTGACGAAAGAGACAATCGGCAACGAGAAGAACGTCTTGATCGTAAGTTTAGTTTTTTGTTAATAATTATTCCTGTAGCTTGAATACGAGGTAGCGAAGAAAACTCCGTATGATGAATTCGCTTACAGTAACGAACTCCAAAATCGCTGCAAGAAGAACCCTACCTGCTACAAGGTTTTGTAAAGAAATAGTGGTTTTTTTATGCAGCCAGGAAGAGCTAGCATATATCGGAAGAGATTGCAAAACATCACTTTATGACGTGCTGCAAGCCATCGAAGTTTCCGATAATGAAACGCTGATTGAATTCTTAATGAAGGAGATTTCTAACTGCGCTTCTCAAGCCGATTCAGCTGCTTTGGTTTTACTTGGCTGCTTTCTTTTAAAACGAAAACTTTTTAAGAAAGCGCTGAAGGCCGGAGAGAAGCACCGAGTTTTCGACAAATTTTATCGCCCACTTGTTGAACGTTTGGTCGTTATGGATAACCTGCTGAACGAGAGCGACGCTAAGGAGATCCGACGACGGTTTCTCGCTGTGGTTGAAGATGTTCGCGAGGAAATCGCGTCAACTCTTCGAGTAGGATTTTGGAAAGTTTTAAAAAAATTTAGGAAACGGAATGGCTTTATGCAAGGAAGTACCCTGAGAATGAAGAAATAACTCTCGCCGACGTGTATCAAAATCATCTCAAAAATATCTTCGTCCAAACGGACTTCGACGAGTTCGATCGTGCGAAGATTGACGATCTTATTCGAGACTATCATCAGAAATATTATGCCCTACGTGCCAAACAGTTGGCTTTTAAAGTTATTCGGTGTTAATTTCATGACAGTCCCGGAAACGCGCTCTGGCAAGTGAATCTTCGCCACAGACGACTGATTCGTTTTACTCACTTTTATGGTCGAATAGGTTTCTTGCATGAATACAACGCCGCCGCGGGAGGCAGTCGAGTTTTTTTCTTCGCGACACAGATGTTGTTGCTACGCGAGGAGTTGCCACCCGGCCTTTTGGTTTGGGTTTTTTCCTGATGTTCATTTTTGAGAGCATTGCAGTATGGGGAGATTGGAGCGATTGCTGGACATGAATTCGAGCATCATTTCGTTGAAGGAAGACTCCCTGGGCAAGATTCGCTTGCGTACCGAAAAGCGAGAAATTGCACCACTGAATATTACGAAGAATTCTGTGCGACTCAAAAGGAGACTCAGATATGCTTGAGTGGAGAGGCTACAATCAAAGAGGACGGACCGGATATCGAGGGGCTTCGGGTCGCGTTTGAGGCGCTGCGTCGTAAAGTCGGCGATGTGAACGTAGGTGTTGTTGAGGAATAAAGACTTCTTCAGGAACCAGCATATCCTAGAGCCACCTTGACTCACGCTCAACTTTTCTTCTATTCAGCTCAAGGGTTGGCATGCAGCCCCGCTCCGAGTGATCACTACATCGGGAGCGACGGAGAACCAAACGTGCATTCGTCTTATGGTGTTCGCTCAACTGCAATTTTTCAACAGTTTGATGAATTTTCCAAGGCTTTCAATTGTCAAGTCGGAGATGCAATGACCATCCCTGAGGTTGTCCCTTTTTGTTCTGCGACGAAATAAATTTTCAGGAAAAGCGTTGCTACTTCTACGGTCCGAAGGCACCACTCATTAAACAATGAGCAATTCTAGAAGATTTTCAATTATGCATCTTTGGGCAACTGACCATGATCACATTTCTGTTTGTCTTACGCAACGGCAAAAAGAATAAATAATTTGCTATGTCGAGTTTGTTGCAACACCGTCCAACAACTGTTGAGATCAAAGATTGTTTCGTTTGTTTCTCCGAAATGCGGAACTACAAAAAAAAAGCCTACGAAAATTTTCAAACCTGTTACAAGAGGTCTATTCTGATCATGACATTCAAGTAAGGGAAGGCGTTTATTTTTGGCTACAAACTATTCTTGCTTGCTTCGGGCTTTGTGCAAAAGCAGGCTTTCTAGTCTCGGGGCATAAAATGGTGAACAATAGAAGGAAACTTGCAGTCAGAATCTGTGTGGAAATGCTGGGGCTGCTGCTAATCGTTCTCCTTGGAGGCATTTCCGCGTCGTCCATCTTTCTCGACCAGATCCTCGCCAATATTGACCACACGGAGTCTCCATGCAAGAACTTCTACCGTCATCGCTGTCCTCGAAATGTCTCAATTGTGCCAGCTGAAGGTGGCGTACGGTACATCGAGGAACTTTTGGCGAAAGAGACAGTCGGCAACGAGAAGAACGTCTTGATCGTTCGTTTTATTTTTTTCCTTGGATCGTGTTTGGGCTGCAGTTGGAATACGAAGAAGCAAAGAAGATTCCATATAATGAAGCATTCTACGCACACGAACTCAAAGCGCGATGCTACGACAACGTCGATTGCTACAGGGCCTGTCAATTTTTCTATTTCAATGTAATTTTTTTAGAGCGAATTGCAATACTTCGATGATCATTGCACGCTTCCAATGGAGCATTTCGTAGAGGGCGCAAAAATTCGTGATGATGCAAAGGAAATAACTTTTCTACAGGAGCTCATTCTTCAATGCGCCGCGGAACTCAACGAAACAGTTTGGGTTTGGCAATTTGACAAGAGTTATTGAAGCTTCTCTTCAGACATTTGAGGAATCATCTGAAAGTGATTACTCGGCGTTTTATCGGCCTTTGATTGATAGGTTGAGCATCATGGATAATTTGGTGAAGGAGAGCGACGTAAAAGATATTCGGCGCCGCTTCCTTGCGGTTGTCGAGGATGTGCGCGAGGAAATCGCTTCAACTCTTCGAGTATGCCCCTTTTTACTAATTAAAAGCGTTTTTAGAACACGGAATGGTTATATGCCAAGGAGAACGCACCGAACGAAACCATGACCCTGGCTGACGTCTATCTAAACCACCTGAAGCGCATTGTCGTCAATACGGATCTAGACGAGTTCGATCGCTCAGAAGTGGATGACTTTGTTCGCAAGTACGAACAACGATACTATGCGCTGCGTGCTGAACAGTACGACCCTTAGAACTAAAAAACGCTTTCAGCCCTGGAAACACGTTCTGGCAAGTTAGTCTGCGTCACCGGGCAGTGATGAGAGACTTTCGCGCATCGCTGAACATCGAAATGCGCATCCCGGCTCTTCAAGTGTACGATGCATGGGCAATAGAAAACTCCGTGAACTTCCTCGTCTCTCAGATGATACTGCTTCGCGAAGACCTGCCACCAGCACTTTTAGTTTGTTTGTTTGCATTATTCTGACGTTTACAGTATGGCGATGTCGGCTCGATTGTGGGTCACGAGTTCTTCCATCATTTCATTGATGCTGATCTACCCGTCTCGCAAAATTATCTGCGCGCCAGAAGATGCACAACCGAGTATTACGCGAAGTTCTGTGCAATCCAAGAAGAGACGCGGATCTGCAAAAGCGGCGAGGCGACGTTGACAGAGGACGGACCGGATTTCGAAGGAATGCGTGTCGCTTTTGCGGCACTTCGCCGGAAAGTTGGCAATGTGAACGTAAGAAATAGTATTTATGCTGCTAATAAGCTGCCTTCAGGAACCAGCATATCCTGGAGCCACTTTGACGCATGCTCAACTCTTCTTCTACGCGGCGCAAGGGACGGCATGCAGTCCAGCGCCAAGTGATCACAGAATCGGGAAAGGCAATTTTGTGGATACACATTCTCCATACGGAGTTCGATCAACTGTTCCCATGCAGCAGCAGGATGAATTTGTCAACGCGTTCAAATGTCAGAACGGTGATTTGATGACAATTCCAGAGGTTTGTCTTGTTCTTTCAGTTAAAAATCGTCTAATTTCTAGGAAAATCGTTGCTATTTCTACGGTCCGAAAGCGACTCGTGGTGGACAATGATTATGTTAACACAAGTGTGCAAGAAAGTCCAAGGAAACGAAAGCATAAAATGTTTGTGTCGTCTTAAGTGATACTATCGCATGTTTTTCAAACAAAAAAGCATGACTGCTCCCGAAAAAGTAGCCGCTCGGCAAATAAATTGTGCCGCTACGACGAACATTTTGCACAACACAGGCAGTGTTGAAGAAATTATTGTAAAAGCAGGCTGCTATTTAAAATGGCAAAATGGTGTAAGTATTAGGGTGTTATGATTTGGCTTCAAAATCTTCTCAATCACAACTACGTTTGACATTGGGATTCTGAAAATAATTTCAGCACAAAAGACACGAATAAAATGTTAAGAATACTTCCGTCAAAGAAAGTTGCGAATGCCTTCGAGAAACGAATGTGGAAGGGCTATAAAAAGAGATGGTTGGGCAGCACGAATCCACCCTCTGCTACATTTATTTTTGCATTGAGGCTTCTTTGAACCATTTGTTAGCGAAGAACATAAATAGTTCTGCGACTCCTAGAACGATCATTTCTGACGACGTGTGACTTCGATGCTTCCCGTGCGGTTCTTCCTTCTCCTCGGAGGCGTCTCGGCCTCTTCCATCTTCCTGGACCAGCTTCTGGCGAACATCGACCACTCCACATCTCCTTGTGGAAACTTCTACCGGCATCGCTGTCCTCGAAACGTTTCGATCGTTCCAGCTGCCGGTGGCATACAGTACATCAATGAACTTTTGGCGAAAGAGACTGTAGGAAACGAGAAGAACGTCTTGATCGTAAGAACAAAAGTTATGTAGTTGCACGTTCTTGCAGCTTGAATACGAAGAAGCAAAGACGACTCCATACGATGAAGCGATTTACGCAGCTGAGCTTCATGGCCTCCTGCTACAAGGTCTGCCGTTGTTTCATAATCAAAGATTCCACACAGGCGGAGCTTATTTACATGGGAGCGAAATGCCAAATATCCATTTCGGACTTCGTGAAAGTTGTTGAAACTCAAGACGACGAAGCAGCGATAAAAGTTTTGGAGAAGGAAATTCTTCAATGCGCCTCTCAAGCCAACGTAGCGCATTGGTTTGTTGACAAATTTTGCAATCTATAAGATTTTTCTTGTTAGAAAGCAGAAGAGGAAGACAAAAAGAGAGGACGATTCTATCGTTATTATCGTCCACTGATTGAGTGCTTGACCGTCATGGACAACTTACTCAATGAGAGTGACGCTGAAGAGATCCGTCGAGGGCTTCTTGCTGTCGTCGAGGACATTCGTGAGGAGGTAGCGTCAACTCTTCGGGTAAGATTTTGAAAAAAAAACAATTTTACTGTTTAGGAGACGGAATGGTTGTACGCGAAAGAAAACGCCCCGAATGGGACGACGAGTCTAGCCGAAGTCTATCTAAATCATCTCAAACGTATCGTCGTTCATACCGATTTGGATCCTTTTGATCGGACGATCGACGAGGATGTCCGAGATTATCATCAGGAATATTATGCCTTGCGTGCCCAGCAGTAAGCTTTTTAAAGTGTTTCCTGATGCAAAGAACAATAATCCCGGAAGCGCGTTATGGCAAGTGAGCCTTCGTCACGAGCAAGCGGTTCATCGCCTGCCTTATTCTGGACGCATCGCGGCCTTACATGATTATGATGCGATGGCAGGCGGTGGTGGAGTTTATTTTTTTGCGACCCAGATGCTGCTGCTTCGCGAAGACTTGCCACCAGGCCTTATGGTTTACTTTTTAAACTAAAAGTTTACGGTACTGCGATTTTTAGTATGGCGAGATCGGAGCTGTTGTTGGCCACGAATTCAATCATCATTTCAATGAACAGATGACCATTCGAGCAGACACCCCTCAGTATTTGAAAGCCGAAAATGCACTACTGAATTCTATGAAGAGTTCTGTGCGACGCAAACTGAAACGAAAATTTGCAAGAGTGGAGAGGCTACAATCTCCGAGGACGGGCCAGACATCGAAGGACTTCGTGTCGCCTTTGCCGCCCTTCGCCGGAAAGTCTTCGATGTTACCGTAAGACAAACACAGTAACACAGTATGATATACAAAAAGTCCCCTATAGGAACCAGCTTATCCCGGAGCAACTTTGACTCACGCTCAGCTCTTCTTCTACTCAGCTCAAGGATTCGCATGCAGTCCCGCTCCAAGTGACCACAGATTCCTGAGTAACGGAGACGTTGACTCGCATTCGTCTTACGGTGTTCGTTCCACTGTGATCTTTCAGCAGTTTGGCGAATTCACCAAGGCGTTCAATTGCCAAGTCGGAGATGCAATGGCCATCCCTAAGGTTGTTCATGCTTTCTTCTTCTAGAAGAACTATTAATGCAGGAAAATCGTTGCTACTTCTACGGCTCCAAGGCGCCTCTTCATGGATAGTGTATACTAACTATTCCAAAACGGCTAAAACGCTCTCATAAATCATTTTTAACAAGTTGCAAAATAATAAAAAGACGAAGGAAGTCATTGAACGCCTTAGAGACGAGACGTCTGAAGGTCGCCGGCGGCGAACACGCGCAGGAAAAAGTCCGCTTCCACATCGCGCTCTGTTGTTGACGGGACAAGCACAAAATGGCCGGGCTTCACCGCGAAGCGTGCCACAACCTGAGCTTACAGTAGCGATCCAATTTTTTTCTTACCGATGAAGTGCTGTTCCTCTCTTCGACGATGGGAGCCTGTTCAAAGAAGTCAACGTCGAGACGCCCCAGGGGCTTATCTCTTGCCTAAATGCACGAGCTCGATTTTTCCTTGATGAATCACCTGGTAGATGTCGAAGCCAATAGTTTCTTCCACACCTTTGCGCTTGAGTTCGCGGCGGTCCTTCTGTAATTTGGGATTTTCTCATTCGTCGAGGCTTACCAGTTGCAGTGATACAATAACCTCACATTTGTGCTCTGCGTCCAGGGTTGCATTCAATGGAATCGTGATGAGATATTGGGGATTGTCGGAGTAGGTGGCTAAAAAAACTTTTGCTTGCTTGAAAAGTCTTACAAAAAAATTCACTGCATCCACCAGCTGTTCCATCGAACTTGTTCCAGCGTCCATGATGTTCTTTTGACTTCCAGAATCTGCCAGAGTTGAAATTGAGAATTTGTGAGGAAAACGCACTTTTCATTTTGTTGACCAGTCAGGTCGTTGAGTTCTTCAATGACCTCGTCAGAGAAGTGGCAAACTTCCAAGACCGAGAAGTTGTCGTAGAAATCTTCCAAGCTCATCCTAAAGCATCTTCATTCTGAAACCGATGACGAACCAGAATTGTCCATCAAACGCCGCCATGAATTCCAACGCAGCTAGTTCATCGTCTGGCACGTGGTTCCACTCATCGGACATGTCACTCCTACAAGGAAATTATTGTATTGTATTCAAATTAATTATTTTAAAAGTAAATAAATAAACTCTCTTAAAAAGCACCCACCAAGCTCCATTCCATTCCTGCTTTCCCCACGGATTTCGGACTCGAAGAAGTTGCACGGGCCCATCTCGGCCGGATACCTGAACGTCTCATAAAGAAGAATTAGTGACTAACTCTTGTTGTGTTTGTGACACTGTAAACATGCCCATTGTAAAGTCCGTTCCTCAAACTGCTCAAATCGAAGCGAATCGGATTCCACTGAACATTTCTCATCACTCCAACAGAGAACACACGTTCTTGTAGAAGTTATAGACGGAAGTTGTGACTTGCGCTCCTGTATCGAGACCTTTTTGAATTATTGCTAGCACCTAAACAGAGAATTGAAATGTTTACCCTCAAACCTGGTCTTGTTCTGTCTGTGATAGAGGAAATCCGAACTCATTCAGACCTCCAGTGAGTTCCTCCATTGCCTCACCAGGTGTTCCTTCGGAGAGAGCTTCGTAGGAGCCGTATAGCCTGGATTCGTTCATGAGAATCACTTTCCTATGACTCACTTAGCGTATGCCTTTTCCAACAAGGCCGGCCAGAATTCGCTTCTGTTCTTTGAGGCGAGGAAGACCAATTCGTTGTCGATGGTAGGGAGACGATCGTCAACGACAACGTCGACCCAGTCGCCTTGACGCCAGAATTGGAAGTGGAACATTCCTGCAAGGACATGAGTACCGAGGTGATTCTCATCAGTGCTTGAACGCACCAGCATATTCCGCTCCAAAATCTTGATCTGGAGGAACAACTCGATAGAAGAGCTCAGCTCTAAGGGTCAAGGTGCCCAGGGCGGCAATGAACCAGCAATCATCCAACAATCCTTGCTTCACATCGAATTTCACTGTGTCACCGGCCACGAACTCGGGCTCAGCACATAGTTCCTAGAAATATTTCCGTGTAAAAGTGGCGAAGACATACTCCAGGACGTTTCCACTCAATATCGGCAATGTTCTTGGTGAACTTCGGGTCGACTGATTTGTAAAGACTTGAAATGACGGCGGGAAAGTCGGGGTCTTCAAAGAGTCTGTCTTCACGAAGGAATCGATCCCTTTCAGTTTCGAAATCGACCATGTGACCACCTCCTCCGGGAATTGGAGCCACGAAGGGAGTCACCTGCAAAGCTTCTTCGTCCAGAAAAGAAGGAGTGCTCTGAACCTGTCGATATCCTTTTCCGACAAAAGCCTTCTCAATGACTGCAGCTCCATTATGATCCGAGGTCGCTTTGAAATTGCTCGAGATGTTCTCTGAAGGATGTCTCTCTCGGACGATCTCATCGCTACCCGCCGAGGCACTGCGAATTCTTTCGTGACTTAGCTTCTCCTCTTCTGGGCCTTCTGTATCCGACACGAGCTTCTCTGAAACAACTTCTCTTTCACAATATCGAAATGATCACAAACCACTGGATGGAGCTGTTACTATAAGAGCCGGGCTCAATCCGGTCTCGTGGGGAGTTTCATCGTCTTCCTCGATCACGTCATGAATGATTGTGTCGCCTAAAACAAAAAAATGATCTCAAATCTCAAAATTAACCGATTCCGATGAAGTTCGGGCTTTTCGATGGCAAATCCGACTCTTCAAGGACGATGTCTTCTAATGCCGCTGAAACGAGATCTCAAAGCTTTCGATGACGAACAAGCAGGTGTAGTCTTCTGATAATGCTCTTCAGCTTCGGAGTCTTCTCGATCGTCTCCATCCCCCGAATAGAGAAGGCCTTGTCTAGCTGCCAGATGGCCCACATCCTCCGCGTCAATCCACGATTTGTGGCTTCCTATTCTCTTTGTTCTTTTGAGAAGGAAAACGACAAACCTTCAGTTACGGAGTGAGGAGAGTCGATCTTCTCAATGTCGGGGGACGCCGTCTTCACCGACTTCACATCGCTGTCCTCCTCGTTGTCTGACCTCGCGCTATCGTAGTTGTCCGACGTGACTGAAAATGTTGTCAATATCATGAAACTGGAAACAAAAGCGACTCACCACCATTTCCCAGCTTCTCATGCGGCTGATCTGCAGGCTCACCGGGCGAGTGAAACGCATCAGAATCGCGATCTCCTGAAATCTGAGGATTTTCAACGAAACCAACCTGGTTCTTCTTCATCGGAATGTGAGCCGATGGTGTTTCGGATTCGCTGCATGAAGCTGTCCATTTCGTTCTTGTTCCAGCTCATATGTCAGCGAGTAGCTAAATCATGAGCAATTTTAAGATGAACAAAGGCCAGTTCGTCCGCAGATTGAAAAGAACAAACGCGTTCACAGTTTTGACATGCGCGCGAGACCTATCCAATAACTTCCAAAGTGCTCAAAAACCAAATGTAGGTAATGAGTCTTGCACGCTCACAATCAGTGAATTTGGAACGGCCCGGAAGACGGCGTGGCAGAGGGAGCTCGCTTCCGAGTCCCCTCCCACCTCCCTTCTATTCTCTCGGTGCCGACGGTGTGTGCCGGGGGGACAGATGCACAAACGAGGCAAGCGAGCACTTTTGTCTGACGCCGGATGCATCACGGGGACTCCTCTCCCTCTGTTGAAATCGCCCACAAAGCCTCGCGTCGGCTCGAGCACACGGATCCCGGGGACAAGCTCGCTCACTCATTTCGACATCCTTGTCGTCATTTTTTCTACTCATCAAA
>JAQIXL010003194.1:0-10943 GCA_034700245.1 Poikilolaimus oxycercus | reverse complement strand
ACGGCAGCCTTACTCTTGTTGTAGAGAAGCTCACATTCTTCGCTGTTGTTCACTAGCTTGTGAGGTGCTTCTGACACGAGATCTCTGAAGAGAAAGCTTCTCTTCTTCGACTGTATTTCAGACCTGAAATAAAGACCCGAGACGCCTTGGAGAGTAGGCGATAGGGCGAGGAAAAGAGTCGTCTGTGCTCCGTCCTCCTCGGTCTTTAAGAAGTACCAGAAGATTGGATAGAAGATCTAGATGATAATAGATGAAGAGAGATGAAGGAGAATGTACAGTTTTGATGAAGTGAAATCCATGAGGGAAGAAATTCGAGTCGATAGACCCTGGATGGCACGCGTTGATGCTTACGTTATGGATGTCTTTCTCTCGCAGCAAGTGTGTCAGCCAACGGGCATGCATTACCTGGAAAGATTTTTAGATTTTAAGAGATGAGGTCTCACCTGGGCGAGTTTGGTTCTATTGTAGACGCTCCATTTGCTGTAGTGTTCAGGCGCACTGATGATCTACAAAGAACCCCCTCTTCCTTCTTCCAAGGCTCACCTCCTCCCTGACCGTGTCAGCGAATTGATGCGCGATAGAAGAGACGTTGATGATTCTGGCATCTTTTGACTGGTTCAGTTGAGGACGAAGAAGTTCGGTGAGAAGGAAGTGTCCAAGATAATTCGCTTGCCAGATCTTCTCAAAGCCATCGGTGGTCTTCTCAAAAGTTGGCCATCCAGGTTGCCCGGCGTTGTTAACGAGGATATCAAGACGTGGCTCTTCATCCCGGAACATGCGGGCGAAGACACGAATGGTCTTGAAGTTCTCGAGATCGACAACGCGGATGATCAGACGAGAGGGATCGCAGCCAGCCTGCACAAGATGAGTTTCAAAGTTTGATGAAGTAGGTACCTCGATCATCTTGTTTCGTGCTGTTTCCCCACGCTCCTGATTTCGACACAGCATGTAGACCTTGGCTCCACGAAGATTGAGGAGTTGAGCCGTTGCTCGCCCGGTACCAGCATTTGCCCCAGTGACAACGACCACTTTGCCATCGGCTCGCGTATCCTCTGTGTACTGGCCTCCTCTCCAGTAGCGTCTACAAACATCTCTCTTTCAACAAGTGGAAGAAAACCTGAAGAAGTAGAGGAAGGCGACGACTCCGACACCAAGGGCGAGGTTGCAGGTGCAGCAGGAACCTTCGCCCTCTGCCATTTGGCTCTGAAATACGCGAAGTGTGAAGGGAGCGAAGGGAATGAAGGGACAGCCCGGCAAGTGAGAAGGCAGACTATTGGCCACGCGAAGACCGACGTGTCGCCTTTTAATCACAACGCGCGTCCCTCGTATATCTCTGTCTTTTGCCCTATGGTTTATGTCTGAGAACAGAGACACGAAGCACAGTTGAAACACAATCGCGATGGGGCAAGCGAGCACGTGAACACTGGGAGGAGGAGAAGGGGAGAGGGCGGGGTGCTTGGAGTTTGGGGCAGAAAAAAGCATTGCAGTGTTGACTCTCACAACAGCCGATCGATTTCATGCAACCTCGGCTGGTCGCCCCCCCCCCCCTCCCTGCCCCCTGGAAGGTCTCTGAAGACGTCTTTGGAAAGAAAAAATCACAAAAAGTCTGAATGTTTTATTTGCTGCGAAATATGATTCATCGATGAGGTGGAGGATAAAAAACCCTTAGCCTCAACCAGAAATTTTGGAAGAGTCACCGCGCTGACAAAACACTTCTTTACGATGTCCATGGCACTTCCCATGCCATTTTTAGTTTTGTCCATGACGATGCAGGGTTCTCGCAATCCCATGCGAGTCAACACTTCGACTTGTCATCGATAAATTTATTTTTTAGAGCAGGCCAGTTACATCGCAGTGAAGCAGAGTTCTCCCGGCGGAACCAACGAGAAGTTGGTTCTTGTGGTAGATGGCCACCGCGCTGGCCGAGAGCTCTCTCCCGTCGTCAGCGTAAACCTCGACAACCTCAGCTTTCTGATAGTCGGGTGAGAATTTGATGCGAAGAACCTGAAAAATACTTTGTTGGACACGTATGACTATTGAAATCGTTTCTCAAACCTGCGAAGGGGCAAAGGTCTTAGGATCATCGGGAGCAGAAAAGTGCTCCAGGGAGTCCTTCAAAACCGGGTGAGCCCCCGTCCAAATCGCTCCTGAAAGCGGCTGCATTTCAGAGTGTGACGCGCTGGAGCGGCCACTTTAACGGCAATCTAGAAAAGAAACAGTGCTTCAGTAGAAGAATTTAATTGTTTTTTCTCAATTCAGTTTGTTCGCGTGATTTCCGCTGAGTGGTGGAATCTCTTTTTATCTGAATGGTGGAAAAGTCTTGAGAAACTCTCGGGAAGGGACCTCAATCGGAGCTGTTTTCCATAGTCTTCTGGGCTTAGGTAGCCTGAATGGGGATATGCTAGCCCGCGCTGTTAGGTGCCATGAAGATGTCAAAGCATGGTGGAAACGCATTTTCTGAAGTCGACGACCCCAGAGACCTAATTTGCTTAAAAATTCCCAGACGACTTCCGGACGGTCTAACTGGTGGAAACTGATTGTCTACGGATAGCTACCCGATTCCACTTGAGAGCGAATTTTTTAATGTAAACCTGCGAGAGATAGAAATCAACAAAATTTTCCCGTGAGTTCGCGGTTTCATGATTTGTTAATACAGAGAACCGAAATTTCGAACAGTCCGAAAGTTTTACCGCTGAAACCGCGAACTCACTGGCTAATTTTGGTGATTTCTATCTTTCACAGTTTCAAACTAAAAAATTCGCTCTCAAGTGGAATCGGATCGCTACCCGTAAACAATCAGTTTCCACCAGTTAGACTGTCCGGAAGTCATCAGGGAATTTTTAAACAAATTAGGCCTCCGGAGTGGTCGACTTCGAAAAGTGCGTTTTCTTCGTTCTTTGACATCTTCATGGCGCCTAACAGCGCGAGCTAACATATCCCCATACAGGCTTTATAAGCCCAGAAGACCATGGAAAACGGCCGTGAAAAAGGTCCCTTCCCGAGAGTTTCTCAAGACTTTTCCACCATTCAGATACTCCCGAGGAGACGAAAGCGATGTCCAATGGTCGAATGAGTTCGATGTCTTCAGCGCCATGCTTGACCCCTTCGACCGTTCTGCATTCACCAGGCTTGTGATTGTAGACCCTCTTGTTGACATCGAGTCGAAGTCTGAAGGTTTTCTTGGGATGAAGAGAGGCAAGTACTTACATTATTCTATAAGCCAGTGGAATGAAAAGTGCAAGCAGAACGACGGGGACGAGCTTCACGAACATCTTGCTGTTGCCACTAGCGAGATGAGGCGAGGTCAGAGCTGATTCGATACCATAAAAGAACGCACACCGGACACGCCGCTGCCGAGGACGGAGAAGAGCGATTAGTCCACATTGGAGGAGAGGCAGTGATAGCACGAACAACAACATGACACGAACTACAAGAAAGAGAAGAAGACGAGGCTAAACGTGAGGATGCGCTCTGATCTTGTGGAGTCACAGAAGACACAACTGCTTGTGGTCGGGTAAACTAAAGCAGGAAACGAACGGGCAGAGAACGGAAAGGCCTACACTGTTCAGCAACAAGAACGTTGACCCTCGGTGATAGATCCTCGTGATTGCCACACAGGCAGTGTGCCACTTGACACACCGAGAAAGTGAGAGAGAAATGCACGCGAAGACTCTGAGTGCACTAGTACCCACGCAACTGTTTGCTAGTAGATGACAGATGCTCGTACTCTTTGAGGTTCACAAGCGCATTCTGTTCTAAGCGTGCTCCCTACAATCTCTTAGGGCAAGAAGGCATGGTGAAGGGACTCGTTCATTCAAACGCTCTCGCTACCACAAACAATTTCACGCTTCCCTTCGGCACAAATAGACACAGAAAACGTTGAAGTAGGAGCAGCAGTTCCTCTTCGTTCGCTTGAAATGCGGAAATTGATACATGCGTGTGAGGCTTAGTTCAGCCGTCAGTCGAGATTTCTAAAGCCTCTTTTGTGCATAGGGCGACTGAAGACATGGTGGATAATGCAGGCAAACTTCTTGTTTCACACTCACTCCCTTAAGTCTTCCGATCTGTGAGACTACTCATCAGTGTTCGATTGAGGTTCGTTGGACCTCAAAAATGCGACTGGGTCGGTTTCATAAGGCCTCAAGAGGGCCAAAGAGGCGATTAGGTTGGTATCCCAGACCAAATTTGCGACTGGGGTCCGCCAGTTGCGACTGGGTGGGTTCGTTAATTTTACGAACCGGCTCGTACACTGCTACTCATCATGCTTGAAATAAAAGCTTTGCGATTCCGCTCTTATGGCATAAACCTTTGTGTATACCACAACTGTGTAAATGCGTAAAATTGTGATGAAACTGTCCCATATTTAAAATGAACAAATGCCATCGACGCCACTTTATTCAAGTTGATTTGTCCTTCTGAAAAAGATTCGAATACTGGGGCGGCTGTCCTGAAACGCCGTTACGAAGTTGTGATTCGCCTTCGACGGAGGCTTTTTCTGAAAATGTCTTCATCGTCATGACGCCATACACGCACCATCTTCGATCGTCACAGTCGGGTTGGAGTAAGAGGCGCCGCGGGAATCGCGACCGCCGGTAGTTCCAAAGGTGTCTACGCGCAATCTTTAAAAGAGACAATTGACCTAGGAGATCGGCATACTCACCTCTGAGGGGCGAGGTTGCGGGGCTGTTCTTTGTCCTTCCCACTCCTGCATCAGAGTATCAAGGTGCACAAATTGAATCTTACTCATTGAGCACGAAGGCGCTGCGACGTTGTCGCAGGCCTCCTTGTGCAATAGTTGGATGCGGCACCATCAGGCAATGAATTGGATGTTCCGGCACTCTGAACAGTTCTTCTTCTTCATTCAACGCACTCGTCGATAGCGGAGCCCTTGAGGAAGTTAATGGAGATACGGGCTGCCTCTTCGGAATAGAGAGGAGTAACGGCGCCCTCCCAGAAAATGTCACGTTGCACCTCGGGCGGAATGTTGTAGCCTTCAGTGACAGAAGTGAGAGCGATGGCGAGGTTGCGATCGAGAAGGAAGTTGCACTCGAAGTCGTCGTCGTCCTCTCCCATCGGGTTCAGCAAAGCGAGCACGACTTTGAGCCAGCCCATATAAAAGACAAACTGCGCCATAAAGTTGGAATGACGCCTTTCTTCTCACCTGGATGGAGTCCATAACGGGGAAATAGATATCAAGCTGCAAGGCGCTTTCTTACATCAAGGAGAGAGGGTTACCTCGGTTCTGTTCACTGCCTCTGGACGGATGATGAACTGCCGAGTGAAGAGGCAGACGAAGAAATAGACATGAACGGCGAGGAAGACCAACTGAAACCATAATATTCCATGAGGAGTAAGAGAATTATCCGCAAGAGTCGTTCCCGAATCCCGATAGCATCATTATTTACCTGTGGGTACATGATTGGGATGGGCACCCAGTCATAGGTCCACAAGGCTGACAGCATCGAACGGAAGTTTCGAATCTCCTATACATCCTGCCTTATTCGAATAGAAGACGAAGACCGACCTGTACCACTGCATTGTGGATGATGTCGCTGGAGATGCGACCTTGTTGCCGGGCGACGTTGAGCAGTGAGAGGGACCAGTTGATGGGCATCCAGTACTTGGCGAACCTATAAACGAAAGGGAAGACGTAAACGAAACTGAAGACGTGGATAAGCGTCAAAATGTGGTGGATTCAGGCTCGAGCGAATAGGAAATGTCCTCTCTTCTAACCTCATGTGGATGCTGTCGTAGTTCTCCTTCTCGTGTTGCAGCATGAAACCTGTACAGTCATTCTTCCTCTTCTCCCTCATTCCTACCAGCGCCAACGAGTGCCTCCAAGTTAGGGAACCGTCTTCGAACAGACATGTTGATGTCTCGGAAGACAAGGGCCTGTCCCACGACGCAGTACCTGAATGAGCTGTTTGACTTGAAAGATAGAGATGCCTGACAATGTTCCTTCGCAGCATCATTCCCTCTTCGTCGTCGCCTTGCACGTGAGCGGCAGTCAGAATCGCCACACTGCCACACCTCTTTTGATTTCACAAAGGCTTACTTGTCAATGAGAGCCAGGTTGCTGAAGATGTTCACCCAACGATTGATCACAGTCGTGCAGAAGAATCCGAGCATAAAATCCAGGGGAATGTAGCGCATACGAGCATCACAAAAGAGGACGAAGCGCTCGAACCAACATCAAACGTTTGCCTTGAGTGGTCACTTCTCACATTTGCTTCGATTCGCTGAGAGCATAGCGGTAGACGGTGGACACGCAGAAGTAGAGGAAGACCCAGACCAAATAGTCTCGGATGACCGACTTCCAGACGGATCCTTTCCAGCGAATGAGCAGCTTTAGAAGCGCCTTCCAGCTGGAGGTAGCGACGTCGCCGTTGTAGCTGACAGTCATGTCTTGTGACAACCGACGAAGCTCTCAGGTAAAGGCACTGGCACGGTATCGCCGAGAGACAAACAGGGAGAGGGAAGGGGAAGCTTGGTCGGTGGTCTCTGATTCCATAGACGCGCATAGCTTCGCTGATCATTGAAAGCCGAACACTTAGAATCGTGAAGTTATTGCTCGTTAAAGTGCTCGAGCGCGAGGTGCAGGCGTCTTTCCAACGCGTCAAGATCGCTCGCCGGCCGCTCTCCTAGTTCATTCCCCTGACGGGACATCAAAAAGGCGGGCCGCCTACACCTTTCCCGTACGATCGGCGGGGACAAAATCAACCAAGAAGGACCCTTATTCCACAGACAAGTTTCATCCAATTGAACGCCTGTGAGGACCGATCCAACCGTGGATTATCTGGTTGCTTTCTCCGAATGTTCATCGACTCCTCCGAGACACTTTCTGTACCCGCCCTCTAAAAGTGACTCATCGCCTATTCTGTCTCATACGGGCGACAGTTGAACAGATACAACAAAGAAGACAAGAAATACTTCGCGTTCGAAAACCGCACAAAATGGTACATAGCGGATTCAACTCTTTGACTTACACACGGATCATAATCGAGTAATCTCAAAGTTTTCTATAATTCTAGGTTAATGCGTTGTTTTAGTCTAAATGAGTCACACTTCTGAGTGGGAATTCGACCACTGTCTCATGGATAGGCTCGTCAGGGATAAAGACCGACATTAGAGAAGCTCCGCAAAAAACGAAGATCAACGACGCTTGCGTGCGCTTCCCGACAAAACATTGAACCCGGTGGTTGAGCTACCCAAGCAGCCTTTTCGAGAAATGTTCTGCAAAAACCTGAAATCCCCCATTAGAACGAGAGAAAAATGGACATCCGTCGATTGCCATCAGCAACATGAACGCAACTTGGAGCCTTTCGAAAAGGAAGTAAATTCTCTGACACTGATTGTTATTGTTCCAAAATGCAGAAGAGGAACCGGAATAGCGGGTGAGATCTTATGTATCTTTCGTTTGGTGATGTCAACGAATACAGTGTTTTATTCCCATTTGACTCTAAAACGATGCTTGAGAACGTTTAGCCGGCATCTTGCAGACATTACTACGCATTGGGGTCGAGCAGGGAACGCTATCAAATTTAGTGTAGAATGGTGGGTCGGGATCTGGATTTCCAAGACGGTCGGTTCCCAGAAGACCGCACTGAAATGGTTCGCAAGCATTATAAACTAAATACATGAAAGCCTGCCTCTAATTGATTCGGACGTCTTGGAGCCCAATTAAGGAAATCAAGCGGTGAGTCGTCAGACCATTTCCAGTTTCCTTCAGCCGTTGAGTAGAGCCCTATCCATGTTTGGAAGTGATAGTCGCTGGGAATGGACGAAGTACAAAAATCTACAAACAACATTTGATCCATTTTGAATTTTGAGATGAAGCGGACCCACGAGAAACTCGTTTTCGAGCTTGCTGTGAACTGAGGCGAGATGAGCACCGAGTGAAACACAATGCTTTTCAGCAGTTGTCCAGTCTTGCATGTGGAAGATCTACAAAATAAGTAACATTTAATTTGAAGCGCAACCTTGTAGCAAGAGTCGGTCTCGGCAAAGAATGTCCATCCAGACGGACACGGTTGCACTCTCGGCGGGCAAGTGGGAAGCTCGATTTGTGGTGCTTCACAAACGTAAGCCTTCTCGGTGAAGCAATTCAGGTTCCACCATTTCGAGTCGGAAACTTGCATGGCAATGCAATTCGCCTCATCATAAGACATTGGATAACCTGAAAAGGCATTGAAACTAATGGACCAGAGTCATTCTTACCACTCGCCCAGTTGCGGTAGGAAAACGTTTGCCCGTCCGTCCAGCTCCAAGTTGCCAGGACAATATTGTTGCCGCCCACCCAGAAATCACTTTGGACTGGTATCGAATGCAAGAAGTTTTCTACAAGCGCTCTCCAGAATTGAAACCAGAAACTCACGTAGTAAAAGTGAATTCTCAAAGGCGTTGCTAACTGAGCTGAGATGACCTCCAGAGCTCAAGCAGCTAGTCTCGGCATCCCAAAACGACAAAGGCGTTGTCACGAATTCATAACATTTGTCTAGTTGAGGGTTGTAAGTGAACCGAGAAGGGCAAATCCCACTGCCACAAGATGCTAGAGCAAGCATGAAGAAGAGCACAGCCAGCGACAGCCAACATGAAGCGAACATTTTGCCTCTACTAGGGCTTTCGACTGCTTCCTTTGAAAGCATTTGATGCCCCTTTATGTAGGAGAGAATGACACTGGTGATGTCTTCCAGTCGTAGGCGTGCGAGATGTTTTTTTTCTCGGCCGAATCTTGGGCGCATGCCTGTTCCGTATTTGTAATTGTGCGATTAATGCCTGCTGTCTGCTGATAGTTTCCCGGAAACAACTGCTGCCCACGATTTCCGTGATCGGATGGATTACTAAATGATAACGGCGCCAACGTTCGCATGTGATCCCCGAAGCAGTTTGCAGTTTGCACTGCTCTTAAGAGCATAGCCGTTCTAGTCTTCATTCGCCTTGTCCGCAGTTGTTATCCAGGAATGCTTTGAAAGGGCGTCGCCACAATGCTGGATTTTTGTGTGTCGTTGTTAAACGTCAAAAGAGAAATTCTGAACAAATTCACTCGCACTTCTTCGACTTTCTTGTGTTACAATAGTGACGTAAGATCTTCATCTCTCCTCCTCAGAAATCTGGCAGACATCACTAGCTCCATTTGCATCTTCAAGAATGCACGCCCACTCGCGACCTTGGCGGACTCGCCAACCTAAAACGATTTCGAAGATCTTTCGACGACTACGCTGCCCGCCATCTGCAACACCTGTCTAGCTGAGAATTCAGCTGTTTTCTCATTGACAGTCCGTCTCGCACCGCGATGCAGTTTGTCGAGCTTGGCCAAGAGGTCTTTCAAATATCGAAGTTTACTTCTTTAATTACTTTCCTCAACATCGGCCTCATCGTCTATATGATTCTCTTTGAGTCTTCGCACATGCCTGTCTACAAGTGGTTCGTTTTAAACGTCGCGGTGAGCGAGGATCTGTTCTTTGTTAAGACAGTTCTAGCTGACGGGTTTTTTCTATGATATCTACACGTGCTTTCTAATGGGTCCCGTATATGTTCCGATCGGCTGGAGCGGCTACACGACGGGCCTTCTGTGGCGAGCCTTGCACATGCCCTCATATCTTCAAGCGGTTTGAACCTTCGAGATCCCAAGCTTTTTAGCAATTTGGGGCAATTATTGCTGAATGGATGGCCGCATCGATCTGCATCAGCTACTATTGGCGTCTTCAGGTATTTTGAAGTTGTCTGGCCTAATTTCCACACTTTTTAAACCAGGTTGTCCTTGCGCCAAACTCCTCGTTTCGTTTCAGTCGTCGCGGGCATTTTAGCGTCATCGCTGGAGTATACTTGGCGAGTGTTCTCCCGTCAGCACTAGCGGGGTTCGGATGGCCGGACAGAGTCAGACTGCTAGCGTATGTAGTCCAGGTGAGGGTCTAATCCTACAACCGACCTCATTGTCAGTACGATCCAATGGCGCTTCAATATCTAAGCCTCTATGACTCCGCTGATATTAGCTACGAAGGCTTCAACGAGTGGTGCGTTACCGCCATTTGCTTTTCGCGTCGGTCTGATGATAGGCGTAGTCTGCATTGGGATTGTGTTCATTGTGCTAACGTGGGTTGAACTTCACAGGCGTCTTAACGAGTTTTCAAGAATTCGAGTATTGTCTAAAGCTCGTTCACGAATGTGCGAGAAGACCCGGGAAATTCATCTTCGCTTTCTTCGTGACCTCATTATCCAGGTTTGCTGCTTCTAAAAGTCCCTTCTGCGTAGTCTTCAGATAACTCTTCCTATGGCCCTGTTGATGATGCCGGCGGTACTGATGACTGTGTTGACCAAGATGGGAGCGTCTCTTCAGTGTCAGTAAACTTCAGATAGCTGGCCATGTAAATCAGATTGGTGCCAACTATCGATATTCCTTACAACGGCACACTCGCCCATCAGCACGACGCTCATCCTCTGGCAAACGAAGGCGTATCAAACGGTCTTGATTTCATGGGGGAAACGTGGAATTAGACGACTTGTGCTAAGGGCGACTGTAAAGTCATCAGCTAACAATGGACGGTCGATTTCTGGTAATAAATAGGCTTGTTGTCTCGACGAGCACGCCGAAGAAAGGATAAAAAGGAGAGAGAGAGAAGGGAGAAGGCATTTTAACCACTCGTTGTCAGTGCGCGCGATAACATTTGCATCGGCATTTAAGACTGCACAATTAAAACGGAAATACTTTATGATCCAACTTTCCAAGAACCAGCGTCGCTCCGCTCCGCTGGAGCGGTAAAGCAGCACAGTTAAAGGTCGATAGGCGATCTCTAAAAAGTTTCACTTGCCATCCATTGTCACACCCTCATCCCCCTCGACAACAGAAGCAGCGTAGAATATTCCTCCCTCCTCCTTTCCCTTCCAGCGCTTCGTTCTTCTTCCCTTCGACCATTGAAGCTCCATATAATACTTTCCCCCCCCTC
>JAQIXL010003193.1:0-10943 GCA_034700245.1 Poikilolaimus oxycercus | reverse complement strand
GAAGTGGTCGATGAGGGTGCGGGAATGGCCGGAAGCGAGAGCGACCAACGTGCGTAGCTGATACGGCCACCAGCAGCATCCCATCCACCTCAATGAAGAGCTGTCGAGCGGAAGGACACGGCTCTCAATGTCGCGGCGATGTCCCCAACAGTGATCTTGAGCAAAAGGTCAATTTTTCTTTCGGCTTACATGCGCGTTGGTTGTGCCGACGAGTTTCTTGAAGATGATACGAGAGAAAAGCGTTGCGGAGGCACTTCATGCCGTGGCGTGCGTCACTCAAGCCAGCAACTCAATGCTAAAGCTCTTTCACGAAGTTACTGTTGTTGGTGTGATCCCGATTCAAAAGTTGATAACAATCTCTATTGAAAGAACACCTTTTATGAAGCAAAGATTGTCACGAACTCTGAAAGCAACGTCGACGAGGTTGGTCATCGGTGAATAACAATTGAATAACATGATGAATGCACATTTGCGAGACTTACGTTTACGGTTGAGCCTAAAATGAGGAATATGAAAAAGAGATGAAGTATACACCGCGCAAACTACACTTCGATGACCGAGAGGGAGTAAAGAAGGAAAAGTTGGAGGAATTCGAACCGCTTGGCGGGCGGTCGACTGCAGATCTGGCTGACGGACGAAGGGGGGGGGGCATTACAACGTCTGCCCGTTCAGCCTGGGCAGTCGCTGCGAAACACTCGAAGTTCATCAAAGACACGTCTCTTTATTCAAAGCGTATCAATGTGATCTGGACATGAAATGGAAAATGGAAAAAAATTTCATGAAACGGAAAGAGGCGTGGATTTCGCCAAAACATTCCCGCTACACAAACCGAAGCCACAACGATGCTACACAACAACTCAACAACACCAATCACCAACAACTCAATTGACCGTAAAGTGATTGAGAAGTCCGCACACAGGAAGTTCCGCATGAATGATCGAAAATCAAAAGAACTGTTGACTAGGAGGCAGCGAACGTTGCTCTTCTTTTGATCGTGAAAAGAGAAAAAATGGAAATAGAGGAAATACAGACGCTCAATTTGCTCCAAGGCCTCAACTAATCGAAAATCTGTCATGATTTCTTTTCCGTTGGCGCTGGTTCGGTGGCTCGAGAGTCAACTGCGACACTTAGAGCTAGCGTCTATGTTCGGTCACCGGCAGTGAATCCATTGAGGATTGATGCGGCATAAAGTCTTTAGTAGCCACAAACAATATTTAATGTAGTGCCTTTTGGAAGACTGAACTAAAAACCTTTTATCTTCGGAGTATTCGGAGCGTACACTTTGTGTGACCGAATTTTCTGTCATTATGGCTATTGTGGTGAAAGGGGAAAAGAAGGTGCGTAGAGTCATGTTGGTTTGATCCGTGTGTTGTTGATTACGTTTGAGCTTGGCACTGAGAAACGGCATTCAGACTGATACAACTGTCAGGCACTCAAGGCGCAATAAACTCAGTTAAGAGCACTAAAAACGCAGTAAAGAACACGGATTCAAATCAGTCTCCAAAAAGCGAGAAGAGAAGTGGTCACAAACGTCAGCAGGGAGCCGCAATGTGTCGACCCATCACGACGTCCAAGCTGGAGACGTCCGCTTCCGTCTTCTCTCCAGATGAAAACAGATCGCCTTCTTCCCGACGAGCGCAAATAGGCGCAAAAAAACGTAACAAAGCCTTGCCGGTTCACTCGAAGCCGCACTGCCAAGTCTTCTCTTTGGTCCATTAATAAATGAAAGCGGAAGCAAAATATGGCATCAGTGCCAACAACAGTGACGACGAAAAGACCAGGACTTCAGAGTAGGCGAATAGCAGCAACTTTCAACTTGTCGCAGATGTAAAGCGACGCATTCCGCACGAGCGGCGGCCGAGGCCGACCGCTCTCCGTGTTACACACGAGAGAATCCTCGTCGTCGAGTACATTTTGTCAACTTGTTCCAATACTTAGCGCAAGAAGAATCTCCATTTTGCCTAAACTTCATTGAAGAATAGCGGGTACATGTTATGAAGACGTTTTTGTGTCTCATTTTTAACAAAGACTACAACAAACGACAGTTGAAGATCTCATTGAGAGTGAACATAACGATTTGTAGAGAAGTAGCTGAATTAAATCTATTTTTGAGCGAACTCTGTGTGTGCCACTAACGTTTTTTTTAGAAGCCTGTAGAACTCTTCAGCATTTTGGCAACAGCAATAAGGACGCTTAGAAAGTGTTTCGGTCAAACAAGCGTAGCATAATGCGATTTATGCGCTTCTTGGACAAGTGTCACGTATGGACAAATCTGAAAAGAAATATTTTAGTGTCAGTGATTGTGAGATGCAAGAAGCGCGAAGCGAAACCGCCAAGAGCATGTGACAAAGAAGCTCGAATGCATAGCGGTGCTGTTCCGTCGCATTGATTTCCTTCTTTGCCTTCAGGGACATCTAGAGCTGTCATTTCGTATTTGTGGTCACGCAACCGGGCACACAATGGCAAGAATCTTGAGCACGGCATTTGTTGCGCTGAGTGGCAGGGCTAGGAACGCCTGAAAACCCTCGGTTTTTTTGCGAACCCCATGTCATGCCCAATAATGGAAACAAGAGCAGTAAATTCATGTTGGGAGTTTCAATTGAGCGAGGAATGCTGTCTAACGCACATCCTGCGAGATTTGCCGTGTATAGGAAAATCAACAAAAAACAATAACTGTCGTAACAACCTATAAGACGAAGTGAAAAGAGAAGAATCGGATATCCCTCAAGGCGTGACATGCAAATGCACACAAGAGTGAAAATTCCATTACCACACCGCCTGACATCGATTTTTTTCCAAAGAAGAGCTCGTCAGCTAGGTCACCAATTTCTTTATTCGGATCGGAAGGAAGTAATTCTCAAGAATTCTAGAATTATTCATGCAAGAAGTGTCAAGCGCACAACAACGCATGGATTCTGATCTTGGAACCAGAAAGGCTTTTGTCCTTGTTTTATTTCTTACAATAAATTGGCACAAGCAGCATTGAAGCAACTCTACATTGAGTAAATTTAACCTTGTGGTTTCAATAAAGCAAGCGGGAAGAATCTTCATCTTGCCATATCATCGTTATTCTTGAACACGGACAAAAAGAGGGTGAATTGTTTGTCACTTCATTGTTTTTTCATACAAGACTACAACACGAATATTAGTTGAAGATTCCATCCACACTGAATGAATTTGTATAGAAGTAGTTGAAAAGCTGAAACGTTTTTTTTAAAAACAAGTGTCACTCGCCTGTAGAACTCTTTAAACATTTTGGCTACAGCTGAGCAATTGGGATGCTTAGAAAGTGGCCCTTCGATCAAATAGTGGGATCTATGCACATCTTGGAGAAGTGCCAAATATGGACAAATCTGAAAGAACGATTTTGAGCAGTCACTGAAATTCGTGGAACGCGATTTGCCCGATGCTCCAGACCAGCGCGAAGCAACCCGCTAAGGACGTGTGACAAACAAGCTCGTATGCATAACGGAGCTGTTTCTTCGCATTGGTTTCTTCCCTTGTCGTCAAGGACATCCAGAGCTGTCGGTTCGTATTTGTGGTCACGCAACCCAGCACGGGGTGCAATTAGACCGCCGGACAAAGGAAAATGCGTTTCGTTCGGCTGAGTAACTAAATGTTTTCGAGTTTCGATTGGAGAATCAGGGTGCAACCGCTTGTGGATGCCAGACGACACTCTTGATTGATTTACTACAAGAGGTGAACAGATCAAGTTCTTCCTTTATTCAAATACAGAACTTGTGAATGAAAAAATGGATACTTTCTCAGCATTTACTTGGGTTTTTCTTCTTGGACTAGAGTTTGAGAGAGAGATTTTTGAGCCGGTGTGGGACGATTCTGTATCGCGAAACTTCTCCAGCCACATCATCAGAGGATGTTTTCCAATGGTTTCTAAAATGTCTTGTGGTTTTTGTTTTTTTTTTGAAACTCTTACCATTGCCGTCGCCTGCGTTTGTGGTAGCTTGTATTGGCCACTGAACGGACCTTCAAAAGGATTCCAGGCTTACGACTTTGTGATGAGGGTAGAAGCGTCCCGTGTGTCGAAGTAGAAGAATACATCGTCGTGGCAACACAACAAGCGTTTGTGTGACGCAATTATGTGTGAGAGTAGTCATCTAAGGACGAACCTGAAATCGCGACATAATAATTCGGATTAGACGCTCGTTTGAAAATGTGGTGAGCATCGCATTGTAACGGAACCCAAAAAAACAAATTGAAGAGGACGCGAGGTCTGAAAAGTTTTTCACAGGCAAGACAGGAGTGGTGAGGGGCAAGTGTCCGGCAGAGATGCGCACCGGTCAGGTCATCGATTAAAACGGCCGATTAGCAGCGACAACGAGAGAGGCCATTCGTGAGAGGGAAGACAAAGCATCGAAAGGTGAAGATGCGATTTGGATGTGCAATCTTCTAGACAGACCCACTGCTTTCCACTATTCAAACAGGTCATCGACACGTCGTTAGCGGAAGATAGTATTCTGTCGCCTGGAGAGGAAAGAATGGAGATTCCTTTATCATTCAGTGTTTGTTCGCGGTCAATGTCGCTGGGTGTGTGCCAAGGACGCTCCCCTTCTTTTCCGCTTTTCCCGCAGATAAAACTTTCAAAACTTTCTGTATTTTTGTTTGTATTGCGCTGCTATTCCGCTTAGCAGATTGCCGTATGTATGTTTACGTTTACTCCCCGAGGGACGTCGAAGCGCACCATTGCAAAACTAATCGGCCACTGGTGAAGGCAGGGCAGCCAGCATGTTTATCTTCCCGTCTTCACCGCAATAAATTGATGCCTTAGCAAATTTGCACATCAGCTCTCATGCTTCTTCTTCACGATCACTTGCAGAACATGCAGGCTCTCTTCGTCCTCTTCGTTCTCGTCTTCGTCTTTCCCAGAGCGCTCTCCTTCAATTGTGGCCATTCCACTGGGCAGTCGACTTACCCCGAAGGACCGGAAGCAGGAGCCCAAGCATGTTTTTTTTCTTCTACTACTTCTTCTTCACATTTTGAAAGCCGTAGAGGCGACAAAAAATTCGCAAAATCGCTTTCAGGCCTACGATGACGAAGAGGCCGGGAACATAGAGTTCCCATGGATGGTGCAAATGATAAATACCAATACAAACGGTGAGTGGAGTGCCTGCGACGCGACTATTATCTCGAAAAACTTTGTCTTAACTGCCGCCAGCTGCGTCCATCGAATGGATTTCGGCATTGTCTTTATTGGAGCGGAGCGTTGCGGGCCATCCATCTACCCTATCGAGTCCTTTGTAACATTCTCAAACTTCAACGCATCTGAAAACGTTTTGCAACCAGATATCGCTGTGCTGAAGGTTTGTCTCATGAAGAATGATCCAGCATAATGAGACTTTTATGTAGCTCGGACTTTCTTTAACATTCTCAGACTGCGTACAAAACATTTGTCTCCACGGCAATGGCACCTATCTCCATCCCTTCATGGCGCCGACTGTCACTGGATTTGTTGATTACCGTAGACGTTTGTTCGGTCAAGAATTCAAGAGGTTTCTTCAGTTAGGAACGATTGCACAACGTGGCCGATTGTGCGTAAAGTCGAAACGTCCATTGTGCCTCCCTTCAAATGTTTTGACTACTATTGGAAGAAACAAAAGAAGGAAATCAGATACTATCACATTTGCGCCGAAGCTATCAACAAGGAAATCGGCTTTGTTCGTTTAGCAGACGTTGGAGAAAGTGGTAAATTTCAGGGAGATAGCGGCGGCCCCCTTCAAGTTCAATCGCCGTCCGGTGAATGGTTCCAAATTGGGATCTTGTCTGTCACCAAAAATCATGATTCCCCCAACGAATCAATGCCCAGTGAGTTTTAACACATCATTTGACGGAAAAGCATTGATGCAGACGTGTACACTCGAGTCGACCAATTTTGCGACTTCATTCTCAAGGCGACCGACGGTGAGACCTTCTGCGGCTTCGCCACGGCTGCGTCGACAAGTGTGGCCACACTTCTGTTGTTCATTGTGAACTCATTGTGAATAGCAGTGCACAGAGCAGTGCATTTTCGTTTCCGCTACTCTCTTCGATTCCCCCTCAAAAGAGGAGCATCTTCGAGGAGTCCAAAAATTGCGACTGGCGAGCAGAATAAAAAGTTCTTTTGTCTTTTGTCGTTCAAAGAACTCGCCGACGGATTAAAGTTTGGCAAAAGGCCGCATGACGCCACACGGAGTGGGGAGGTGAGGACAAATCCTCCAGCCACCGCCTCTCTATTGTCATTCAGTTTGTCGGTGGACAAGAAGGTTGCGTGCTTGGGCAATGGCCACAGGCGGCCAAAACGCCTGTCTTCCAGTCTGCTGGAAAAGGCGAGAAGACCGGTCACGTTGAGGGCCTACCTCAACCTGCCTGGCGTCCGCCAGTTCAGACGCATTCTCATCTGCGTGGACACGCCGCGAGCCCGCGACATGGTGAGTCTTCCTGACTTCTTATCGTTTCTGTTTAGTGGACTGATTTTCTTATCATCGTCGAAGCGCTGGTCGACTGGAAGGTCGACGCTCAGCTCGTCGGCGAGCGTAAGATGATGGCCTTCCTGGAGAAAAACATCGCTCGGTCGTCTTGCTCGTCGACGCCATCTTCCAGTCTCCACCGCCGTCATCCAGATCGCCTTCGAGCCTTCTCGTTTCGCCAATGACTGACAGCGTACGGGCAATACCGTACCCGTCCCTTCTTTCCCCCTTTGCGGTTTTGAGCTCTCACGTGTCGTTTGCCGCTGTTCTTTTGTTCTTGTCAGTTCATTAGCGATTTTATTGTTTCCTCAAAAATAAAGAAAAGCTCGAGACGTGGATGAAAGCGATGGGCTACCGAGACGGCATGTGTTTCTCCTTTCGCAAGAAGAGACACGAACACGCCGTAAAGGATCAGAAAAGACGGAAGGGGCAAAGAAGAATCGCGGGGATACCGACAAAGTGGAAAGGCTAGTAGCCTTACCAATTGGAAAGGAAAAAGAAGACGATCAAGCAAGCAAATCACAGATCTCACGGTTTCTGCTCAAAGGCCTTGGCCGATTGGTCTCAAGCAAAAGGTTTCCTTTCTTTTCCATGTTGCGAGCAGCGAAACTTTGCCTCGTTTTATGGCTTGTCTAAGATCGCAAGAGCTTCGCCCTGTGTGCTGAATAAAAGGGTGTATTGTCTTTCACCGTTCAAAGAGCTCGCCGCCGCATTGAAGTTTGTCAAGAGGCCGCATTGCGCCACACGGAGAGGAGGAGGCGGGGACAAAACCTCAAGCCACCGCCTTCCTGTTGCTATTCAATGTTTGCGAGCGATCCATGTTGCGTTCTCAATTTCTCTTCTTTTGCAGATCCTCATAGCCACGGATCGGAATCGAGGCGCCTAGTTCGCTTCGAGAAGTTTTTATGCGAGCGAGTGTCTTCAATTCTTCCGTCCATTATTCTCCCGGTTAGTGCTAATTCCTATAAAATTCTCGGTCAGTTTAGAGGACGGCTCATTCTGAAGCGACTGCAATTGGCTACCATGGTGCCCTTTACTCGAGGATTCAACCTGAGGCGTTAGCGAAATCGTGACACTGAAGAAGGTGAGCCAATATTCGAGTCAACAGAGGCACAGGGTTGGAACTTCTTACTACAAGCCATGACCCTCCTGGACCTCATCTCATCGCCGTGAATCGATTGGAGAAGGTCGACATGGCGAAACGCCGGACGGACGCCCTCAGCACCAGCAGATCCGGCCGAGCGATGCAGCTCTCTTCGAGATTACCAGCCATGGCCCAACAGCCAGGGAAGCTGTCGCCCTATCTCACCGGCATGCGATGCCGCAAGGCCCTTGACGGCTGCTTCGTCGGCGAGCTTAAGATGATGGTTTTCCTAGAGATGGCATGAGCACCGCCCCGTCGTCTTGCTAACGGATTCTCCGAAGCTCATTGTAGGCAACCTTTGCTTAAAAAAAAGTTACAGAAGAACAATCACAAAAGATGCTCCCTCAAAGTTTAGATGGGCACGATGTCGATGGACAAGAAGGTTGAGTGCTTGACCATTGGCCACAGGTGGCCAAAACGCCTGTCTTCCAGTATGCTGGAAATGGCTAGAAGACCGGCCACGCTGAGGGCTTACCTGAATCGGCCTGGCGTCCGCCGTTTCTTCATGTCAGTTGAGACGCCGCGAGACCGCGACATGGTGAGTCTTCCTGACTTTTTATTTTGCTTAGTGGAGATGGGAGATTCAAGTACCCGCCCGAGAGGGCGGTTACTTCGCCACGCTCGATCGGCCTTAGAGGGCACTCGACGTGGCTTCCACAGCAGTCGTCGTCGTCACCACCATCCAGACCGCCACCTCGACTAACCTAACAGCCCTCTTTTTTCCATCAATCAGTCGTTGTTTTTCAAGAATAAATAAAAAAAAGCCTCGCTAGAAGTCGTCGGAGTGCAGCGATTGCGAGTGAAGCGCGCGAGAAATCGATGACAGTGCAGAGAGTGAGAGATAGCGAGGGGGCCGAGAGAGAGGTGAACACACAGCTTGACGCTCGCTTGCACTCACTCAGTGACAAGACAGCCGCAGTGGAAGCGACAGGTCAAAATGATGAAGGATTCGATAATGGCACATTTAGATATTTCAATGAAAAGTCATCCCAAAAAGAGCATCGAAGTGAAGGAATGACAATTTGCGAATTTACTGCAGAAATATGGCATTTCTTTGCAACGCAAACAGACACTTTTGACGAGTTTGCTAGATCTGGCCATTATGCATCGAAGTCTAGCATAATGGCCAGATCTAGCAAACTCTTCACGAGTCAAGCGCTGCTGCCATCGCATGTAAGAGAAGCTCTGCCAGACATTTTTCCTCTTTCACAACGATGACGTTTGACCTATGTACAATGTGACGTGTTATTATTCCTTTCTGACCGTTATTGCTTCTTTGGTGGCTCTGCCGACAGTCACGTTTTCTTTGTTGTGGGCGGCCCACACGAATTGAGCGACTCTGCCAATTTCTTTAGGGTAGCTTAACCCTCAGTCAGTCTAGTCTGCAAAGTTGACGCTTCATGAATTCGAAATCATACCATTTGCGTTGCACAAAGTAGATTTCGTGCAAAAACAAGCTATTAAATTCCACTTGGTCGACCATACCGGCCAGGAACTATTGCAAGTTCGGGTCGTCATGTTGATTTCAACGAACTGAAAGTGCTAGAAATAAGAAGCAATAGCAAAACTCACTCGTTTGACTTAAACCTCAAATGCCCGTCGCTCGGCGAATGAACAAATCCCCTTCTAGACAAGATTAAGCATGTCTTCAGACTTCAACATCTATGCTTGAGCCTGCAATTCAAGAAATCAAAAGCACGTCGAAGCTTAAGATGCAAGCAAAGTCAAGGGCTAAAGTGAAGAAATCGCTGAGTCATGGCAAGCGCGAGCTGGGCCGTTTGCCGCACGAATGGCGCAGTCTTGTTTACAACGCCGGCCGCGGCGATAAGCGTAACTTCGCAAAGCATGAATGAGACAACAGTAGAGTGAGAGACGGTCGACTCATGGACGACCCAAACATGGTTTTTTGGTGATTTTGGGGGTCATTTTTTGGTCTTTTGGTTTTTTGGTATGAGGACCCAAAAATACCAAAAAACCAAAACGAGTCCTGAATCCTTTGAATGGCCACAAATGGCCTGAAAATGACTTGAAAGTGCGCATTTATGACAAGTTCTGCACTTCTAAGCTCAAATTTAATGAAATTATGTGCGTTTATGCTAAAATATAGCAAATTTTTCTTCACCAGTCCATTTGAGGCCTCATTTTGGTTTTTTGGTTTTTTGGTATTTTGGTGATTTTGGGGGTGATTTTTTGGTTTTTTGGTTTTTTGGTTTTACGGATGCGCCGATTTTTTTTTTGGTTTTTGGTTTTTTGGTTTGAAAATTTCCAATCTTGCCCATCTCTGGTCCAAAGGCCTAGAATAAGGTTCCGGAAAGGCTAGATAGCATCTCGTCTTGTGCTCTCTGGCTTTTTGATTCTCTCTACCTCGTTGAGATTCTGGAACAGATTGTATTGTACTGTTTGGATAAGAGACGCGACATAAAGAATGAGACAAAACTGAAGCTTTCCTGTGACACTAAATCGAGTAGTGAAGACGATGCAGTGCCAATCAATAATCAAACGAAGCGTAGAGCGAAAGAAGGGAGTGGAGATGCGTGAGGGACTGATAAAACACCCGATCGCGTGACGCTTTCTCTTCTTGTGACCCCGGGGCTGTCCATGCCACACTTTTTTTTATTTTGTTCTCAATTTCTCAATTTTTAGACCCAAAAACAATTCAGCACTGATTCTATACACGACATATCATTAGCTCGAAAAACTGAAAACAACCGAATCCGAGGGAATGCCTTCTAACCAGGAAAATGACCACGACCTTGTTGCCGTTGAACATTTGGGACGAGGTGGCTTTGGAGAGATTTTTCTCTGCGAGTAAGTCATAAATCTGGAGAGATAATGTTCCATTCAGACGATGGGAGGGCGGCGTTCGGAAGCTTTATGCGGTAAAGCAAGTTTTCATAGATGAAGGAGACGAGTGGCAATATCGAGAAAGTGCAAATCAAAACCGACTTCGACATCCGAATGTTGTCGAAATCTACGACTCATGGATAACACCCGTGAGCATACTGAATATTGCGAAGAAACAAACGCAGGTCTTAAAAAAGAAACGTCTTTCAATACAGATGGAATTCTGTCAGCAAGGCTCTTTAAAGAGAATTTTGGATCAACGTTTTTCAATACCGATGGTAAAAACTTCACTCTGGAAATTATGTACAGTGGAAATGCGTAAAGACATGATTTGTGTTTCATGGATAATTTGATATGAGGGATTTTCTGTAAAAGTGCGAAAGTTTGTTCTAGAGGCTGGTACAGCCTTGAAATTGGTGGCCCATTTCGCGAAGGCTCGATTTTGAGCATATGATAGGCTTTCTAGGGTGTTAATGGGCTCGTTCGACTCGTCT
>JAQIXL010003192.1:0-10943 GCA_034700245.1 Poikilolaimus oxycercus | reverse complement strand
TGAAGGCCGAGCGAAGCGAGGCCTTCACGAGCCAGTAGACCTGCAAGCGATGGTCAGGTCAAAGTTAGCAATCCCGCCTTCAACTGTCACTGCAGTATAACAATCCCGCTTCGCCCATGCGCTCAGCTAGTGATGGAAGAGAACGGCGGGGCGGCGACCGGCTGTCATTAGTCGCCCTCCTCCAGACCTCCTCCCTCGACCCCGTCCCTCCACCAGCAGCTGGCAGCAAGCAAGCCTTTTTTCTGTTCGCACGATGTTTGAAAGAAAAGTCGCCGTCTTGGTCTCGACTCATGTTTATTGGTGAAATGTGATTTTCCGCCGTCTTTGGAATAAGCACCAAAGAGGCTTTGCGACGAGGGAAAAAGACTCGCCGAGAGAGGAGAAACTCCCATTCGAAGGGCTCAATGCCTCAAGGAGAACAAGGGTTGAGGAAGAGGGACTCTTGGCTGAAGGAAGGTGACAAAAGCCGCGTGCCCGCTGGCTGAAACCTGAGACCTTCAAGGGGCGCTGCCAAGTTTTTTCTTCTTCTTCCCGTCGACGTTTACGTGCGAGGAGAAGAAGAGACTCGAAAGAAGGTCCCATTGCACTCTTTCAAAATGAGGGAACCACTAACAATTAGTTTGCCGTTTCAAGAGGAGCAGTTTTAGCTGCTAGAGAATGTCCTTACGCCAGACGACACCGGGTTTTGATGTGCCGAAGACTCGTTTCTTCCCTCTCGAATGCCCACAAGACAAAGCTGGAGGAGGGTGTCTTATCTCGGCTGGCACGTTTTATCGCTGCGTCCTCACCCCCAGCAGTCTGCACGCCCGCGACGTGTTGCGAGAAGGAGCAACGCGTCACCACCCGGCGACCAGCGGTCTTCCCGCATCTGAGCCCTTCTGTCAAGGGAAATCTCGGTCTTAGCCGGCTGCTCAAAGAAAAGAGATGATGGAACGGCGTCGGCGGCAAGGATTGGCTAATGTTCTCACGCCAACCGGCAATACACACATCCGCCCTGACGTCACATTGCAATTTGAGTGCTGCAAGGGGACAGCAGCAGTTTTGGGAACTTTCACCTAGAGAAGTGCCAAAACTGCCAAGTGCATAGTGGAACTTCATACGCGCACTCTCTCAAGTTCATCACAAGAGGAAATTCGGTTATCTGTCGGGGCGACAGAGGGTCAAATCGACCTCCTCCCCTCGACCCTCCACAGAGAGGAACACGGGGGAATTTGCATGTGGACAGAGACTCCATTGATGATGTCGCCCTCTCCCCTGGAAGAGCCTTGATTGCCCGCCATGATCATCCATCGTCTTCCCTTCTCAAGGAGACCCGGGACATGGATGCCCGAAAAAGGGGCTCTGTCTCTGCCATCGTCTCTTTCGCCTAATCTCTGCCACTCGCCAGCCCCAGTAAAATCGACGTCTTCACATGAGCCGCCGGCAGCAATCTCGCGAAATGGCGCTTCTCTTCATTATCCCCGTTCCCTCTTCCCCTCCCTCATTCCCTCAACGAACCTTGTAGTTCGAGGCGCCAAGCCATTGCATGGTAAGGTCGCTGAAATCGTTGAGTAGCTTTGAATCCGCTGGAAGACGATTGGTCTGCAGTTGGGCGAGGAGCTGGCCGCCGAGCTCGAGTCGCATCCTCGGGTCGGAGCTGTTCCGATCGAGAAGATCGGCTAGCCAGGACATAGCGGCTAGGGGCTACCGTAAGCCGGCCCCGACGGCCGCTTGCAGCGGGCAGCAGAGACTACAGTCTCCACTGCAGCAACAATAATGCAAGAGAAATAAGTGGAGTGAGGGGGGTGGCACACGCGTGGTGAGTGCTGGGGGCGGCGAGCGAGGAGGCAACTCTCGCTGTCTGCGGGTCTCCCTTCCTCTGCCCGGAGTGCCCGCAAGCTTCTGCCCTGCCCGTCTCTCCTCCTCTTTCTCCTCTCTCCACCCTCTCCCCGTCGATGCTTGACCAACACAACTCAAGCGAACATAAACGCGCTTTCGGAGAGGGCCAACTAGGGCCATCCAACTTCTCACATGTCGCTCTCTCTCCCTTTCATCAATGTCGTACAAACGCGGAACATACTCCAATTGCAGTGTGATTGTGAAATACTCAGAGAGGACTGGACTTTCGAAATCAGACGACCACTCTCCTCGACAAACAAGTCTCTCAACTTCTCTGCTGCTTCTCGTTCTTTTGCGACAAAGTTCAACCATTTTCACGTCCCTCAACGAAATACTTTACATTTATTTCTTCACGAGAATACATAGGAAGACTCTTCAATTCCATACAGCACATTCATACACATCCGACGCTCACAAGATCACAATACAATCCAAGTACATACCAAAGACGCTTATGAACCCAAAAGGCAGTGTTCCCTGTCATCCCGTTCTGTTCAAGGATAGGTCTCGATGAGCATACCGATCGCGTGGCCGCCCGCCGCGCAAGCAGCGATCACAGCGTAGCGTCCGTTCTCCTCCTGAGAAATTCACATTGAAGAAAAGGGAGGGAGAAGGGACAACCTTCAGCCTGTGAGCAGAGTGCGTGACAAGGCGAACGCCCGTCGCTCCGAAGGGATGACCGAGGGAGAGCGAGCCGCCCCATCGGTTGATCTTCTCCATTGGGAGACGTCCGAACTTTGTTGATCGCTTCAAGTACTTCTGAAACAGAATGAGTGAGACAAATACTTCTCAGTGACCTGGTTGAAGTGGTCGGAGTCGAGGGCGTTGAGATTGGCGAGCACCTGGCCAGCAAACGCCTCGTGGATTTCGAAGACATCAATGTCCTTCAGAGTAAGACCAGCCTGAAATGCATTCGATAAAACATAGAAAATAGCATCTTCTCAGATGTACCAGAAGATATTTGTCGTCAGAGTACAAACCTTGTCAAGAAGCTTCGGGATAGCGTAGGCCGGGCCAAGGAGAAGTTGATCCTTCGGGTCCTGAGCAACGTAGACGAAATCACGAAGGAAGGCCTTCGGCTTATATCCCTTCCTCAGAGCGTAAGCCTCGGTGGTGATGAGACTGGCCGAGGCGCCGTCCGTGAGGAAGGAGGCATTCGCTGCAGTCACTGTGCCATGGGGCTTGATGAACGCCGGCTTCAGCTTCGCCATTTGCTCCAGCGACGAAACGCGGATTCCATTATCCTCACGCACCGTCTTCGGCTTCTTTCCCTGAAACAAACTCAAATAGATGTCGACTGTGACTACAAACCTCAATGAAAACAGGCACGATATCTGAGAGTTTTCCGGCCGCGGCAGCGTCTCTAGCCAGAGTGTGTGAGCGAATTGCGAACTCATCTTGTTCCCTAAACTCAACTTTCGTATAAACAATAAGCATTCACCTCCTGGAAACTCCGAAGGCAGCAGCGAGACGATCGCCGGAGTGACCCATCGTTTCTCCAGAACTGAATTCCGCAACAGCGGGCAGCTGGGGAGTCAGGAGATTCGAGATGATCGTGCCGCCGAGCTTGAGCTTGTCGGGAAGAGCCTTCGCCTTCTGAAGAGCCAGCATCGCCTTGCGAGCATTCCGGTTGTAGCGAATGGGCACGTCGGAGAGGAGCTCTACACCGCCAGCGATGATGGCCTCCGTGTAACCCGTGGCGAGGAGTCCCATTCCCTGAGTGATGGCCACGTTCGACGAGATGCACGCTAGAGTCACTGTGTTCGCCGGAATCTGAAGTAACAAGTGAAATAAGAATGCTGGTCCCAACCGTGTCGGGAAAGCCGGCGAGAAGAGCGGCCTCGCGAGCGATGTTGCTTGTGAGTGGCTCTTGAATGACTGTGCCGCCGATTATGTGGCCAACGTCCTCGAAGGGAACCTGCGTTCGTTCGAGAAGGCCTGTAAAACAAAAGATCATATTGTATTTCAACTTCTCTCAGTACGGGAGAAAAAAAATACATAACAATCAAACCTCTGAAGGCGAACTTCTGAAGATCAACGGCCAAGAGATCCTTGTAGTGCGTTCCCGACGTAAGGAAGGGCGTTCGTACGCCGTCGATGAACACCAAGTTTGGGCGGCCACTAAAACATCAAATGAGGTCACTCCGTTAATAGAATCGATTGTGGCTTTCAGGTCCCTTCTATGAAAACCAATATTTGAAGCTTGTTATATTGTAGAATAAAGTCTATCGTACTTTGTGGTAGTGGGCTTGGGCGTCGCCTTCTGCGTGCTCGAAGCGGCGGCGGCCGTCGTCGCCTGACGAACGGAGGCTTGGAACGGCGACACACCAACTCGCAGCATGGCACTGAAACAATTCCTCAATTGCATATTGTGGATAAATGTGGAGTAAAGGTACTAGCACGAAGACAGCGCGAAAAATGATCCATTCAAGGCAAGACTACAAGAGGGACGGAAGTTGTGCCCTCGTGGAGAAGATAAGAACAACTATGTAGTCTGCAATTCAATTCAAACGATTCTATATTCATTCCCTTGAAGGTAATTCTCGTTTCCAAAGAAAGTAACGAGAATCACATCAGCACGTGGCAAGGAAAAAGAGAGTATGATGCGAAGGAACGTCAGAGTAGAAGATGATGACTAGAACCGAAGGAGAGCCGCCCGAATGCAAAGTCCACAGAGCGCGCCGATGGGCGGTCTCTCGGCCGAGACGGCCCCCACGCGCGCATCGCCGCCACCACGCTGTACTCTGGACTTTGCACACCCCGATCACCCATCAAAGAAGAATACGCGCTTGAAATTGAATCAAGAATTTCAGAAGCCTGTTTCCGAACTATTCTCACAAGCTTACATGATTCCTGCGCAATAAGTCTACAATGCGAGACGCCATAAATACAATAAAGACATCACAGCAATAAAGTCACGAAACGAACACGCAAAGCCACATAAACAAAAACGTCAAGATTTTTCAGTCAGTAAAAATTATTCTTCAAGCCATTACAGTATTATTTTTGTGCGATTGTGAAATTCGTTTCAGGAGTAGGATCATGTGTCAAAATGCTTCATTGGAAGTCTCGAGCTTGTTCTGTCGTCCTGCCTCTCACGTATGTATTGCAACTGCGGAGAATGTGGAGAGCTACATTTGCAAGTGACCTTGATCATTGTTCGTACACAAGACGCCGGCGACTGGAAGGGTGAACACTGTCTTCATGGTCCGTTTTTCCTCCCACATTTTCCTCCCATTTTCGCAGGAGGTCTTCTCCGAGAGAGCCGCGGCGTTGGACGAGGATGACCTCGTCGAGCGTCCCTCGAAGATCTTCGCCCTCTCTGCACCGAGAACTTTTGTTCTAAGGCACGAGGATTCTCCAACAAGTCACTATCATCTCCAGACGAAATGTGTTTCATCGAACGGACGACGAGGAGCTCGTCCAGCGACCTCGCATGACCGCCGGCTGCACCAGCAAAAGTCTCGCTTTGACTTGGACAAAGAAGGAAAATGTGCAGAAAAGCCGCAGCAGCCGCCCGAGACGCAGCAGTCGATCACACCCGTCGTGGAAAGCGACAGTGTGCCTCGAGCCGCCCCTCTACCGCCGCCGTCCTCCTCCTCCAACAAGTCCAGACGCGTCCCGAGAAGAGTCTGGCATCTTCTTGAGAATATTTCTTGCAGGATAAGATCGTGCCACAAGAGAAGCCCGCACCGGGGAAGCCAGCCCCCGTTCAGGCTCCAGCGCGGTCTATGACGCAGCACACTGAGTTCGAGCCGGTATACTGTAGACTCGGAAGAAGAGCGTCTTCAGGTGGCGGTGGAGCGTCGTCCGCCGAAGATCCACGGCTACAAGTACAAGGCGCGTTGGGCGAACGCCGACGATCGAGAGGAGGGAAAGAAGAAATACCTCGAGGATGTACAGTAACCCTCTCCCTTTTCATGCGAGATTCAGGTGGAGAGCGACGCGCGTCAACGAGGCCTCGAGACGAAGCGCAAGCAGAAGAAGAGGAAGAAGAGGGCGACGACGCAGAGCTCGGGGGGATCGGACGAGGAGAAGGAGGATGCCACGCAGATCGTCTCCCTCCGTCGCACTACGGTAACTTCTTGAAGAGAAAGAAGTTCGCTTTAGGAGACAACACAGCCGTCGCAGCCGTCCGAGGAGAAGACGCCGCCGCAGCGCTGCGAGATGGGACCGGCCGTCGTCGACCACAAACCACCAACCAACACCCGATAAACCATTCTTCCTTTTGTCTCACTGTCTTGTTCTTGATGATATAAACTTTTATCAATGAATAAGGAAGAAGAAGAAGGAGAATAGGAGTACGTTCTATCACAGACAAAACGCAGACGTGTTAGGTACAAGAGACCAATTGATGCGGGGAGAATTCCTTCTATACACTGGGGAGGGACATCTAGAAGACTTAGCTAGTGGGGAGTTAGAAGGGGGACGGGACCTCGTTGACTGCATGAGTTCAGAACTGTGAAGGAACATTTCACTTGGAGAGAGAGGGAGAGAGGAGGATACAGAGAAGTTTTCTTTGCTGGCTCTTCAATGAGAATGAATCGAGTCTTCTCTCCTCCACGAGTAGAAGAAGGAGGAGGAAGGAGAAGAAGATATAAATGCGTGGCGTTCTCAACGGTCTAGGCTCTACCTCGACAACTCTAACATTCAAAGCAGATAAGAAGCAAAACAAAGAACAGATAGAAGAACTCTTTAGAAGTAAAACAGAAGCTGTACCACGTAGCAGACGAGGATGCCAGACCATCGGAGAAAGAAGACGAAAGAAGGAGAAGAAGGGAGAAGAAGAAGAAGTGAATTGGAGAAGGCAATGCATGCAGCAGAGTCGCGCGACCTTCTCCCGAAGAGATTGAAAGAGAAGGGCAACAAATGAACGAAGCGGGCAAATGCTGGAAGGAGAACTTCACACGGGGGACATCTACCCACACAACGAAGAAGGAGAGGAGGAAGCAAGAAAAGCCGCACTTTCACTGACTTCAGCGGGTCGCCGGGCAATCGAAGAAGAAGAAGCTTTACATCTATGGACAGGGTACAAGGCTAGATGAAACTAGTGGAAGAAGAAGAGAAAGAGGAGAGCTGCGGGCCACTTTGTTGATTTTACCTGAGGATTGCGCGATTTTGAAGAGAAAAGAGACGAGGTCGCTTTGGAGGATGAAGAAGGAAGGGTCCATACAACATTCTTCTTCGTGAGAGAGACGAGCTGCTGAGGGAGAGACTAAAAGACGGACGATGCACGGATAAGGCGAGGAAGAGGGAGACCTTGGAGAAGAGGGGAGGAGACGCTATGACCATTCGAGACCTGCACGAACCCGGAGACGTTGTTTTCACATTCCATTCTGGTTTTCTAGAAATCGTTGTTGTTGTGGATAATGATTGAAGGACTGAGGGGAGAGCATTTGAGAGGACATCGGGGCGGGGAAGGAAGGCGGACGAGTGAGACTGCTCGAGGCACTCAAGGCTCGATTTCTCGGAGGAGACATCGAGGGGAAGGAGAGGGACAAGGGTTGAGAGCCGGGTGGAGATGGCACTCGCGAGGTGGTCTCCGAGGACACGGTGTAGCCCTCGGAACGAAGAAACTCGTCGATGTCCTCCCAGACATGACTCGATTGATCTTCCACTGATGAGGGAGGTCGCACTGCCTCCGTCGATCTTCTTGAAGCCTCTCGAAGAGCCGATGCTGGTTGGTCTTTGGTTCGATGTTGTCGGCATCTGCGACGTCTTCACTATGAAGAGAAACAAACCTTCCATCCCATAGTTGAGCATCGGGGGCGAGGACGGGTCTTCCACAGCAAGACTGAGTGCAGTAAGAGAAGGCCTTCTGGTTCACCGAGTAGAGCACATGTCTAAAGAGTTTCCTTTTATGAAGAGAAGGCCTTACCGATCGCAGTAGTTAGTCATAGGCACGCAGAGTCTCGCGCACCGACTTCCATCCGCCAGATGACAGCACCTTCGAGGTACCCGTTGTTGAAGAGCGCGTCGGGCTGCCTGAAGAAACTTTCTTCACAATCCCTCTCTTGAGACTTACCAAAGTGGGTTCAGCTCTTTCCCTAAGAGCGGCGGCGGCTGATCGAGGATAGCGCTTTGCCGCGTGCATCACAGGTGCGAAATCCGAAGCTTGTCTCATGAGATGATGTCTTTCCAGTCTGAATTCCTTCCTCAGGAGCTTTATTTTGAGTCAAACCTTAGTCGCTTCTTGGTGAGGTAGAGTTCAGTGGAGTCTCTGGCAGAAGAGGAATACTTGACAGGAAGACCCTGGAGTCCTAGAGGTTCATCAAGACATCCGTCGATCTTCCAATCAGAAGAACCAAGCCAAGCAGCCACATCGGCCGTGCCTCCTTCACCGTTGTCCTCTTCATCCGAAGGTTCAAGGCCTGTTTACCGTTGATCGTTCTGTATTAGAGACTCACCAAGGGAGAAGAGATCAGTTCTGTCGAAGTCGCTGTCTTCAAGGATCCGGCACATATGGTCGACGGTGTTAATTGACCGATAAGCCCCGGTCATTCGCCGTTTCTGACGCTTCTGATGAAGACGAATCATCTGGAAAGCACAGTAAATGCGGGCGATTGTGAGTTTTGCAAACCTTCTGTCCTTTCCTAGGTTTCTCCTCAGCCTCGTCCGTGTCTCCGAGATCATCGAATGGAGACGGAGATCGCTCTTTGATTGGTGGGGCGATGTACGGCAAGTATTCAGGAGGTCTTGGAGGGAGAAGCGGTTGAGGAGGGACGACTTGAGCATGTTGTTGCACCACGGGAGGAGGTTGAGATGGTGGAGGAGCTCCGAGGAGTTTCGCCGCTAGTTGGGGATGCTGTCGAGTGAGTGTGCCCGGAGGGGCCGACGACATCTGCGGGGGCTGAGGGACGTGACCGGGAGGACCGAGTTGCGGCTTCTGTCGCGGCAGCCAACTCAGACGATTTCCGTTGTCGTCGATGAAGAAGCGCTGTCCTCCTTCCACAACCTGAAAGAGTAAGGAGAGAGGAGAGGAAGGAGACCTGTCGATGGTTCTTCCACATGTCCTCCACTGTCATGTCCACTTGTCTTGCTGGTTGGCCGTTGAAGGCGGCGTACTGCACCGTCACCTTGTGCGTCGGATGTGTAACGCCGAGTTTCGTCAACTAAAATGTTGTGTTTTGTTACATGAGCACAATCTTAATCTTATCAAAGCAAATTCGCGTTCTGACTTTTACATAAAGAGTGAAAAGGCGAACTCACATGTTGCGCAAGTTGCGAGAGCGGTGCGAAGTGAGGTCCCGGCGGTGGTGGATGTTGCATGCCTCCTTGATGATGTGGAGGAGGCGGTGGAGGGATGCCGGGTGGACGAGGAGCGGACATCAAGGTGTGTGGGATGTGCTGCTGGTTGGGAATCCCTCCAGGACCCGGCTGCATTACCACCTGAAAGAGTAATCATGAAAAGGAAGCGGAGCTCTCACCTGTACCCTCTGATTGTTGACAATGATGAACTGTGGAGGAGGCCCTTGATGGAGTTGTGTCGGTACTGGAGGCAGTGGCTGTGAAGCATGATCATGCAGCTCCTTCGGTGTGTCGGGCAAGGCTGGATTGGGTGTGGAGGCGGTGCCCGTGTTCGATGCTGAGGTGGTAGCGGATTCAGCGGAAGGCTTCTTCTTCTTCGGTTCCTTCACCCCCTGCATGATGAGATGCGTGGAACAGAAGTCGGAGTGCTTGTCCTTCCTCACGGCATTCGTGCACAGAGTCTCGCTGTCCTTCTTGTCTGCAAACACAGCCTCGTAGACTCTAGTCTGGCAACATTTTGAGAAGAAGGCACATTCTTGCGTCTTTGTTGATCAAGTAAGAAGAGAGGAGCGCGTACTCTTTGGTTTTCTTCGATGCTGACACTGTTTGTAGGGCGCCGATGGATCGTTGAGGATGTGTCGGATACAGAAGGAATACCCGAGGATCGCCCTTTGCTTGCACTGAAACAAGAAGCTGATGATCTTCTAGGGTCTACCTGTCCCCTTTGAGGATCGACATGAGTGCAGACGATAGAAGCTTCAGCGCCTCGTCGTCTTCTTCTTGTTGGAGCGACGACATCCCCATCAGCACTACTCTCGGGTCTCTCCTCGTCCTCTTCTTCTCTTTTCGACACGACAGTGGACGGTGACGAAGGGTCGCTGGCTTTTTCAACCACTGCGAGATTCTTCTTCTTTAAGGGGAAAGACGCACCTTCGTCCTTGACTTCGGCGCCGAGTTCGAATTCGGGCGACGGCTGATCAAGTTCGTCGTCGACACTTGCCTCTTCCATCTTCGGGTCTTTTGAGGTGGAGGGAGAGGAGTCGAGGGAAGGTGCCTGGCTGAGTACTCGAGGAAGCATCGATGCTGGTAATGAGGGAGAAATCGGCACTATCGAGTCCGGCCCATGATCATTGCTGCTGAAAGATTTGAATTCTTTTCTCTTTGGAAGAAATCAACCTTGATCGTGAGGAATTGGTCGATTTGCCAGGAAGAACGAAGTCTCCGGAAGTTCCGGGTTCGGTCTTCATCTCATTGTTCTTTTCTCTCTCAGAAAAGTCTAGTGAGGGTCGACGAAGGATCTCCCTGAGGGTGGAATCCTCTCTTCTTCCCTTCTCTTCCTCCTGCGGAGTCGGATTCCCATTCTGGGTCCAGTCCTGAAGACAACTTCAGTCAGGAAAAGAGCAATCAACTAGCCATGTAGGAGAAATCCTGAGGGGGACGCGGGTGTCCATTCACCTTCACCTTCAAGTCGGGCTTGTCTCTACTTGTCGACGCTCTTCTCATTCCATCCGAAGAATTCGAGTCTTCGAATAAGGAAGGTAAAACTCCGTCCATAAGATTCAACGCTTCTCCGTCTTCTTCATTTCTATTCTTTTCTCTAGATTCTCGTGGAGCTTCGGGTGGCTTCTTCTCGAGGACTGGGAGATATTGACTTGAAGGAGCATGACTTCCATTGGGAAGTGATCGTCCTTCATTGTTCAACCTCGGTCCAGTTGCCTGTCCATTCGTGTTCCTGACCGACCTGCTCAGACAAATTTTCCGAAGGTGTCTAGGAGATCAGCCGAGTAGATAATGTCGATTAGTCACCTCCGGGAATT
>JAQIXL010003191.1:0-10945 GCA_034700245.1 Poikilolaimus oxycercus | reverse complement strand
CGAGGGCGAGGAGCGTCTCCGTCCGCCGCAAGCTGCCGCCCCGCGACCCGAAGACCGGCCGTTTCATCTCGCGTCGCAGCGCCGCCCGCCGCTGAGGGACCATCGGGCCGCCTTGAAAAGAAACCCACTGAATAAATCTTGAGTGGAAAACTGAAGTGTGCTCTGCACAGTGGCATCGGCATAGCTCAGACTTTCACGGAAGACCTTCTGATAGAATCGCAATCCACGGTTGTATCATAAGAACCGAATTGCTCTTCTCTTTGATTGTTCTTTGGCATTGGTTCGAGGTCAGTTGAGCCTTACCATAATTGTACTGCAACTTTTGCGCTGAAACGTCGCAGTGCCTTATAATTGACACGCTAGGTGGGTGTCATCAGAGGTGGGCCACACACGAGGGTGTTCCGGATGCGACTGGGCCTGAAACCGACATCCAGTGTTCCCCGGTCACGGAATCTCTCGCCTTCACCTTCCATAAAAGCACCCAAAAAGCGAAGGAACGACTCTTGCAAAGGGATGTTCACAATTATCACAATCTTCTCTTTGGGTTAATCTTTGGGACATCCAGGTCCTAAAGCCAGGCCCACTGCTGGAGGACCTGGAACCTCGAGGCTATGAAAGAGAGCTGTGTGCGCACTAAACTTTTTCTGACCAAGTTTCGAGTACTTAGCCGGATCGGTTTTAGACTATCGCCGAGAATTTTTGCCCCAAATAACCGAGAGCCAAGCAATAATGTTCGACAGAGTTCTGCGAGCTTCAAAATTTCTCAAGCGAGATTTGAGATCCAAGATATCTCGGTCAGAAAAGTCCGGGATTCGATAACGAGATTCACCGACCAATGAACATACCAACCAAAAACTTCAGCGAAACCTTTCTGGGCGAGTCCGCGTCTTGCCACAGAAGGCTCACCTTCTTCTCTTCCTCACGCTCTGAAGGCCATGCAAAACCCGGAGAACCAGCGGATCTCGAGGCTCTCGGCCAGCAAAAGGTGAACAAGAAGTCTTGTTCGTCCGTGATAACAAACAACAATTTGCGTTACTGATCAGAATAATCATGCAAAACAATAAATTGAAGAACAAATTGGGAAATTGCAGCTGTCCAGGCGCTAAAGGTTCTTTTCGAATAAAGCAACTAGGTATCCCAATGTCGTCCCAGTTTCTGGTTTCTTCTATGTGAGCACGGAGTTGTTCTTCTCCTCTCTATTTCAGGCAAGCAACGGCGTTGTCACGATTTCTTCCAGCCATCATTTTCCTGTTTCATATATAACACATGAGTTCTTTCACAAAGCTTTATCCACAAGGGGGATAGGGAAGGAGAAAGAGACGGCCGCCTCAGTGGCGACGCTTGCGGTGACGGCGGTCCGGGCAGGGAAGGTCGGGGTCGACGAGGTAGCAGCCGAAGGCGATCGACGTGACGGCCGCGCCGCAGAGGAGGACGGCGGCCTGAGCGGCGAGCGAGGCGAAGGCGAACATCTCGGAAGGGAGCTGGAGCGCTGGAGACGGGAGATGCGGGAACTGACCTCGGGTCAAGGAATCCAAGCTTTTTATTCACTTGAGACAGACCTGCTAATAATCACAGACAATCAAAAAAGAGCCCTAGACAAACAAACAAACAACATTCAAGCCCTAGCTATAAACAATCAAATTCCATTTTAGCTTTTATTCTCAAGAATCGACTGCAAGACATGATAGAACATTGCAGAGTTCACTCGGAAAGAACAAAATCTCACTCTCTCTCTCTCAGCTGTCTGACAATCCATTCTTGCCTGACGCCGCAATGTTTGCACAAGTTTCACAAGAAAAGGGCTTTATTCGCAGCTAAAAGGTCCTGATTCCCAGGTCTACGCTGTCGTCGGCTTTGTCGCGCCGGTTGGTGTGTCGTCGCTGCCAGTCGGCGGCGGCACCGGCTTGGTCTTCGCATCCTTCCCGTCCTTCATCGACCAGGCCATTCCCTCCCTGCATCAAGACTTTCGATGTGTCCAGACATGGGTCCCGCATCTGTAGCGGATGCGGGCCTAGACTAGCCGTTTTTTTTTCAGGTTGACCCCATGTGACTCGGGGATACTTTGGGTTATTTCCTCAGCCCAAAATCGCTCCAGGCTATTTTTAGTGTTGCCTGGTCCCGTGAAGCTTGCTGGGCTTTCTTGGGCCACCTGGAATGCCCGAGATCACCCGAGGCTTTAACGATCTCTAGAGGTTTCTTGCGCACCTTCCGAAGCCAAGGCTTTATTCTACTAGAGCAAAGATGGGAATTTGGAGATAGAGGCGGCCTTCTCAGTGGTCCTCGTAGTAGTCGTCGTAGGTCGGCTGTTCCGGCTGAGGATCGCGTCCACCCACCTCAGTGTCGAGGAAGTTCGGGTTCTTCAAGAAACCCTCGATGTACTCTGCGGAGCATTTGTCTTCAATTGAGAGACGAACTTCGAATGTCCTTGTTGGAGATGTCGTCGCGGCCGTGATCGTGGCCACCGGGAAAGTAGCCCGTCTCCTCCAGCGTGCCTATTGCGTTGCGGAGATACTCTGAAAGGTCACGGTCTCTTCATTTTGGCTGAAAACAAACTGAGGATATCCTCGTTGGAGACACTGCCGCCTTCGTCGTAGGGCGGGTACGGTCCCTCTTGAGGCTCCTGCTCGTAATCTGAGCGTTCTTAGTTGTTCATGCTTTTCTTTGATGGAAACCAGGATATGCCGGATAGCGTTTGCGTTCGTAGTCGCCGACGTCGATCGCCCTAATGCTGTTGTAGAGGCGCTCGAAGGCCTCGAGCTGCTTGCCGTAAAGCCGAACAATGCGGCGGAGATTTCTGTTCTTTCGAATCTAAAGGCATCTCCTGGAAACTTGTCAGGCCAACCATGGCAGCGGCCTCTTCGCCTCGGCCGGCGTGACGCAGTTGATAATATTCGCCGAGTTGCGCCAGTCCCCTCTTGCCAAGCGAGAAGAAATCGGCAAATGTCACCGGTTCTTGCAGGAACTTAAATGCATCGATGATCAGCTCTTAATTGAGCTTTCTCTTCTTGCATATATTACACACTAAAGCTGGATTTGAGCTTGTCGAAACCGGCGAGGCCGACGCCGTCGCTGACGTCCGGCGCATTCGGCGTCTCCTGCAACATGCTGCCTTCAGATCGAGTCTTGTATACTAAGCCTCAGGGTCGTAGTCTCGGTCTGGACGCCTCGGAGGCTGGAGAGGCGGCTCGGTGTTGTTCTCGATTCTTTGTTCCGGGCTCTCCGAGGGATTGCTCTCGTTGTTGGGGCGGTACGAGAGATTGACCTTGAAGCCGCCGGCCCCGACATCCAACGGATTATCTGAGCGAGAGCCCTCGAAGCCGGCGACCGGCCGCGGCACAGGCAAGTCGTCGACAGCGGTGGACACCTTTAGCTTCTTCGCGGGCTTCATGGGAGGTGCGGGCTTCTCGCGAGAGGGGGAGCTATGGCGGAGCTCAGGCGGCCCATCGGCACGCGCCTCCTTCAGGTTTAACGGCGTCGGCGCGTAGCGGACCGTCACGTTGATCACACCGAGGGGCGCGGCGACGGCGAGGCCGAGGAGGCCGAAGAGCAGGAGAGCCGGCGAGGAGAGGCGTCGCATCGCAGGCGGTCGGCGGACGAAGCAGGAAACACACTGGAAGAAGGAAAGATGAAAAACGGCGAACATTTGCAGAACATTAAGTAAGACAGATCAAAATGTTCCAAAAATCCGGTCGGTCATGGCATAGCACGGCGCCTTGCGCGGTGGGGGTTCCGCCATGCACCACCCACCGCGCGGTAGACGCCGCACCCCGAGGGCCCCCCGCCGCCGCCACACGGGGCACACACCTCAGTTTCCGGACCAGCCGCAATCCCCGTAGCGCTTGGTTTGCTTATATACCCGCCAACGACCTTGCCCCGTACTCGATGCGGGTTAGAAAGTTCGCATGCAAACGACGCCGATCAATGCTTGTCGGAGGTCACTTGCAGGAGGTTTGCATCCTAAGTCCGAGAGAATGACACAAATGAGTATCAAAGCGCTACTCATACCCGAGCATGGAATGCCAGTTATTAGCACATGACAGCCACACCTAGACAGCCAAGGGCAAAAAGGAAGCGGGTCCCTAATTCTAAGTCCGAAACTTCAGACAATACAGAAATGCTTGGCAAATCCTGTCTTTTCCGTATTCACTCGAACCTCTTGATTCAATGCCGTATTAATTAGCAAAAACGGCTATGATAGTGACGCCAAAGCCAGGTCTCCCTTCTCCACTACCCCCCCCCCCCCAGCAACGAACAAAAGACTACACGACGAGTTTTTATCGAATAGAGGGCATAGGGGAGGGGCTCAGGGTGCGGCGGGGGCCGGCGTCGTCTTCTTGTCGTCCGTCGTGGCGGCGCGCGGCGTCGCCTCCGGCGTCTCGGGCTTCGTCTTCGGCTCAGCCGGCACTGCGGGGACCTTCTTGAGGTCGTCGACGCCGCCCTCTCCAGCATCTTTCTCGTCGGAGCCCGAGCACTCGGTGCGCGTGCTCGTGTCCTCGGCCACCTCGGCGTCCCAGTCCCACTTCGTGTCTTCCGAGTCGAGACCCTGGCACTTCTCCACTTCTTGGATGACTCACGAGAGCAGTCTCCTGTCCTCCCGCGGCCTTCTTGAGAGCCGTTCCAAGCAGCGCCATGATCGCGTCGTAGGGCGGCTCATCCTCGAACTTGAGCCCGTCGATGATGGGAAGAAGCTCGCCGAACTCCGACGGGCAGCCGTAGAGGAACTGCTCGCGCATCGACGTGCGCGCCATGCGCTTCGCCTTCTCGACGCCCTCTCGCACTGTTGACTTGTCAAGGAAGAATGAGGAGGGAAACCAGTGAGGAGACGCCAAGGCAGATTGCCCTTGCTGACCTCGACGAGCAGGTAGTACCACGACTCCACGTCGTCCCGACGACTCAGGTCCACGCGCTGATGCGCCTGCATCAAGGCTGAAGAGAGAGACAGAGGAGCCGGACCATGAGGGAGCCGTAGCGAGTCGTGCCTCGCCAGCCGATGACTCCACGAGACGCTGCAAGGATTTCTTTATTCTTGGAGGAGACAGACGTTGGAGGTTGCCGTTCTTGTCTCTGAAGGTCTTGGCGAGTCCGAAGTCGAAGATGAGGATCGTCTTCGTCTGGCCGTTGGCTCGGATCCCTGGCGCGAAGTTTCCCGGCTTCACATCACGCGAAACGAAGCCGCATTCGTGGAGCTCGCGAAGAGCCTGTCATCTCTTTATTGAAGGAGTCTTCTATTCTCGGACCTCGAGGGTATGAAGGCCAACGCGAAGGCCCGTGATCATCGAGAACTTCTTCTCCGGTTGCTGGGCGCGCAGTTCGTGGAGGTTCTTGCCGGCAAGCGACATCACCAGGAAGACGTACTCAGGCTTCAGCGTCTTCTACAGTCTCTCTCCCTCTTCCTTCTCCTTCTTCGCTTCTCACAGAGTCGATGAATTTGCAGAAATGTTTGCATTGACGGTTGTTGGCCGTCTTGAGCACTTGGACTTCGGTGCTGATGTAGGACTTGGAGTACTTCTCCACCTTCGCCGCCAGCTTCCTGTCGGCCCTTCCCTCTGCCCTCCTCTCCGGTCACTCACGTCCCCTTGTCGTCGTAGCAGAGGAAGACGGTACCGTAGGCACCCGAGCCGAGAACCACGTCGAGGCGGTAGCTGTGCTCGCCCGAGGTGAGCACCTCGCCCTGCTTCGGCAGGCGATCCGCCACCGCTGCAGGCGCGTTCGTCGCCATCTTTCTTCGCGTTGAGAGGAGAGGAGGAAGAGGGCAGACCACTGGAGGAGGAGAGGAAGGCGGGCGATCCTCGCTGACGCTTCGATAACAACTGAGAGGATGGCATTTGCAGATTTTGGACTTCCCAGACATTAGAAATTGTCCAGACAGTTGACACAGCCAAGAATGTCTGCGCTCGAACTTTCTAATTTCAATCCGCGTGGCAGTTTGTATTGTTTGGGGCCGGGCGAGACTTGTAGTTTAACTTGTCGCCGTTGTAACTTTGTGGAACGAGCCCTCAAGAGCAGCGGCTAAGCCGCCGAGTCGAAGCTTGTCGAGGCCTCGGCGTCGTGAGACGCGCGAGCGCAAGGAACGGTTAGCCTTGCGGCCTCCTTTCTCGTTCGTCGCTTCTCACCGGACCTGCCCCCGGTCGAGACAAGAAATAAAAGATGACTCAAACGAGAAAGCTCTGTAAAGAGAATTCGGGACAAGCTTGTGCAGTGTTACAGTATTTTCGAACAATCCTCTTCCCACAGAAGACCACAACTCTGGCAACTGGCTTCGAGTCGCCGGCGAGGCTTCGGCCACTCGCGGTTCAGCTTCGCGTGGTAGCCGTCTCGCTGGATCGTCGCCCGCGAGTTGCCCCAGATTTTCAGAGAGAAAGAACTCCAATATCAGTAGTGGAAATGTGAATACCAGGTAAGGGTTTCAACAATTGCTTTATCGAGGGGCGATTGGGAGGGATGGTCGGGGGCTCAGATGGAGGCGGCGAGGGCGGCCGGCTGCGCCTCGAGGAAGTACTGCGACGTCGGGTGGTTGCGGTGCTCCTGCAGGACTTCTTTGAGGGAGTAGGAGGCACCTCGAGGTTGCCCTCGGTGCCGTTGCCGACGGCGGCGGTGTCGATGGCCGTGTCGAGGTTCTCGAAGCAGGTGGAGAGGCCGGCCTCGCCGAGCGCCGGGTAGAGCCAGGCATCGTGGCCGTCGAAGAAGATGCCCGACGACTCGTCGTAGAAGGCCGGACGGTCGAGGGCGCGGAGACGGGCCGCCACATCGGCCGGGGCGGGCACTCGCTGCGATGAAGCTGAAGGCGGTGGATGAGGAGGGAGGAGAGAGGGCGGACCGGAGAAGGTAGACGACATCACTGAAGAGAGCGGCGCTGGATCCTTTGAAGTGATCGCTCCTTCAGTTTTCGACGCTTTTATTTCCTTCTGAAGACGGGGGAATGTGAATTTGAAATGTCTGCAGAACTGCGAGACATTCACTTTCAGAGACAGATGCAAACAGGTTGTCTAATTTAGCAAGCACGAAGCAATTAGGAAATGCTTCATCAATCGAGCCAGAAGAAAGCTTGCTGAAGTTTTCAAGTTTATTCCCAGAGATCAAGGCAGTACGCCTGCTGCTCACGAGAAAGGCGAAACTCGGTCCCGTGGTTGGAGAACTGAACTGTTCGAGCCTCTCCAGTGCCAGTTGGGCCCGACGAGTTGCGAAGGCGATGGCCGGCGGCTCCTCTTCGGCGGTTAGCGAGGGCAGTGGTTATCTAAGCTTTGATTAAGGAACGCCGGGGAGGCTTTTGGCAATTGGGGAGACACATCTTCGAAAACACGAAAACGCTCATCTTTTGCCGTCTTTTCAACAAACTCAGCAAAGAAGAAGCGGCTCTCTGCCCTTTTAATGTTCGAGAGCACGAAGACATAGTTTCGGAAACGCGCAGTAAATTCGCTTTGTGTTTTGGCTTACAATCAGCGACGTTTTTGCTTGTCTACAAAGCATTGTTTACCAGTCTGGAAAGGTAAATAAATTCTGTAAGTGCCACTACTGGTCGTCAGTGTGTTCATCGTCCTTCGTCGTCTCTCCGTTCTTCAAAGATGCTCCTCCAGCTGCTCGGCCAGGTCCGCCGTCCGCCACTCGCCAGGCTCCTCGCAGGCGGTGACGCTTCTCCTCGTGCCCACCGCGGTCCTCGCCGTCGTCGCCGGCTGCGCCAACGACGACTGCTTCGGCGTGGGCGGCCGCCGCCGTCGCCGTCACACTTGAAGCTCCCTCTCCCTCTCTTACTCCTCCCCGCCCCCGAATAAAACCAATCCGGTTTTGAGGAGTCGTTCACAAGAAATCATCCACTATCTCTCGACTTCAGTTAGCGAAACGGTCCCATTGCGATTCCACGCGTTCCAACGTTTCGCTTCAAGCAGGCCTCAAGTGTAGAGAGAATAAATTTGCTTCAAATCTGCATTCAAAGCTCCATTGTCAGAAGCAGACGTGCCGAGAGGATGCCGTGCAAGTTCCGCGGCGAGATGCGTCCCTGTGAGTGGCCTTGGAAGTCCTCTAAAGACGTTGAAGGCGGCGGACTGTGGTGGGTGTGGCTGCCGCTCCTGTTCGTGTCGATGTTCATCGTGGCCACGCCCCTCCTCATCATCGTCGTCTCCTGGTGAGTTGTCTGCAGGAAGAAGAGCCTCGCAGGTACTGGCTGCCCTGCTGCGAGGAGGCGCGAGCGGCGGCGGCGGCGGACGTCGCGCGTCGAGCTGAGGACGCGGCCGAGAAGAGACGCAAGGAGCGCGAGAAGGACGAGCTCGCCGACGAGGACGACACGCCCTCCTCGTCGTCCACGAAGAAATGGTTTAAAGGGAGAAGAGGGAAGACTTTGCAGATGGCATCCTCCTCGTCTTGGAAGAAGAACTGGAAGATCTACACACAACAATTCCCACCAGTTCAATAAAGATCTTGCAAGAATGTGACTTTTTGCTCAAATGGAAAATCTCACATTCGTTCGCAACGTTCGAAACGCTTCTTTTATAATCGTATGTCTCATGAATTGCCTCTAGTTTGTCCGCATGATGGAAAGAGTACACCTTCCACTGCTCTACTACGAACTTATTCTCGTGCGAAGTAGTGGACGCAATGATTAGACATTTTGACTTTTTCCAGTAACTTCTCAAACATAGAAATGGACGACCTAGCAAGGTTGCTAGGTCGTCTCTTTCTATGTCTGAGTTTTCCTCCAAGTTCGGGTTTCTGGAGACTCTATCAATCAGTTTCTGGAGACTACTCCATTGAGAGGTTCCCACAGGAAAACCGACACCGGTGACTTGAAATCGACTTTCCCGTTCTCTGACATGCGAAATCTAGCCGTCGTAGTTTTTGCAGGAGACCCCGGCGAAGCGTTTAATCTCCAAGTTCTGGTTTCTGCCGTCTTACTAAAGTTTCGTTTTTGGTCGCGACCTCGGTGGGGACAAGAGTTGGGGCACACCTCACAATCAGGGCATGTGGGTCACTTTCCATTAGAGCTAGTTGGAAATCGATCATGTCGCGACATTTTGGAGCCGTTTAGAGGAGCTGTCTCTTCCCTACAAGGATGCCTCATCACAGAGAACTACATTCGTCCTCAGTTTTAACAGAAAGAGGCGAAAGAGTAAGAAGGTAACGACGAGGAAGTGCGGGGGAAAATTCTTCAACATCGGTAGAATTTAGCTCCTTTGACGGTCTTTTGCTTAATGTGAGCCTCGTTGTTCAGAAATTTCTTGCTTTGAAAGCTTTTAGCTGAATCAAACTTGCTCTTTCCTCTTATGAATAAATTTCATTTCGATTGTCTCAATGCTTGTCCATTGTCTAGTCCAAATGTCTCGCAGTCATTGGGCTGTCTACTAGAAGAGAATAAAAGCTTCAATTCTCTGAGAGGATGTCAGTTCCCTGCTCTGCGTCTCCGACGCTCTACCCTTCGTCATGGCCCCCGCCCGGCGACATCCAGACCCAGCCCAACATCAAGATCGTCTTCAACGCGCCCTACGACGACAAGCACACCTACCACATCAAGATCATCAACGCCGGTGGCCGTCGCATCGGATGGGCGATCAAGACCACCAACATGAAGCGTCTTGGCTTCGACCCGCCGGCGGGCGTCCTCGACCCGAAGGAGGCCGTGCTGATGGCCGTGTCGTGCGACACGTTCGCCTTCGACCAGGAGGACACCAACAACGACTGCATCACCACCGGGTGGACCGGTGGTGGAATAAAAGTTTTTTTAAAGAAGCGATGTTGCCTTGTCTCAAACGGCATGCTCCGCCCGATTTTTCCGCCCGATGCCTTTGTCGTGATGCTGGATTAATGAGGGCGCATAGTGAGTTGAGGACTAAGTTCTTGGAGAGATGGCGAAAGTTGGAGAAAAGCCGCGCTCTCTGGCTGAGGAGCTGATAGAGCTAAAAGGCTTTATTTCTCCAAAGTCGACTGAGGAGGAGGCATGACACTGGTAGGCAGGTCAACCTCCTGCTCTGCTCTCGATCGCGTCAGCACCCTCTTGGCTTAGCGGCTAGTGTTGCGAGGAGTGAACGGCTGCTTCCTGCATTCATTGATTCTGCCAGGGTTCAGGTGTAGGAAGGAAAGTCGCACTTAAAGTTTCCCTCAGTGACTTGAATTCAAATATATTATATTTGAATATAATTAAGTTTTTGGTTGAATTCTGATGAATTCTTGTGAAAAAGTGAGATTTTTTGCCTGAGAACAACCAAGAAATAATTCAACCTTTTGGATGAATACTCGGTGGAATCTCCAAGGCACCTTCTTTGTAAATAATTTTCTCAAACTCCATGAAATTAATCGACTCAAATTCTTTCATTTAGCGCATCTCTCGTTCCTTCCCTGAACATGTTTGACTCAAGAGGAACCTTTCTTTGGTTCAAAGACTTCACTTCGAAAGCCGGATCGTTTTTGGCTTACTGCTTGCCAAAGAGAAAATATCGCTTGCTTGGAAATGTTTTTGAACCTCAACCACAAAACAACTGAAAAAACAATATTGTTTTAGCTTCGCTGTTCATTTCTACCACCGGCAACACTGCATGCATATTTCAATAGGAGCGATAGAGATGGAATCCAAGATTTGCCCTTTCTCTGTTTGTTGCTTGGTCATACCCAGAACATTTTCGAGCAGCTTTATTCACTGAGGGATGGGGACTGGGAGGGGGAGAGAGGGAGGCGTCTACTCCTCGGCCGTCTTCTCCTTCTCCGGCTTCTCGCGAAGCGTCGACTTCTGTGTGGTGCCCGCCTCGAGGGTCGGCTTCTGGAACTTGTCGGTCTTCGAGGGCGGCGGGTCCTGCCGAGGCCTTCCTTCTCTTCCAGAACCTCCAACCTTGGACGACCTCTTCGATTTGAAGCTGGACTGAGTCGGCTCCGACTTGACGCTGCCTGTCTCGAGCGACTGCGTCGTCTCCACGTAGACGCGCGACGAGGGCGACTTCGGGCTGACCGGCTGGGTCTCCTCGGT
>JAQIXL010003190.1:0-10947 GCA_034700245.1 Poikilolaimus oxycercus | reverse complement strand
GTCTACGATTTAGCGCACATCCGACCCCCCCCCCCCCCCCTCTGGGACCTAGCTCGTCGTGATCAGCGTAAAAAGTTGCCCTAGACCTATCACTCTTCAAAAAAAAGTCGAAAATCGAATGTTCTGACTGATTCTCAATCCTCTCGGGCAACGTGTCTTATACCTTGAATTCATCGATGCCGCAATATGTTCCGAAAAGAGAACCACCTTGAGGGCCACGCCACACACGGAGGCCTCGATGACGACGATGGGAGGCTGATGGTTGAAAGTATTCAGGTCGTTGAACAATGGATTGGTGAGACATGCTTATTCAGGCTAAAACCAAAATGTGAGACAGCGAAAAATCGGGCAAGCACTTTCACATGGAGAACAACTTCACAAGGCTGGAGACGGAAGTGACAAACCTTTCGATCTATCAGAATCGCTAAGCTCAGTTTGGATCTTTTCTTTGAGTCAGAGCTTGCTTTAAAACGGAACACTACGGGGAAGCTGGAGTGCTTCGCCGAATGCAATCATTGGACTAGCGGCAAACCGAACAAAAAATAAGTACAGACGCCTGTATTCGCAGCTCAGATTTTTCCGGTAAGCTAGTGTTCTCAAAAACAGAACTGCACAGTCAATTGAGGACGAATATTCCGTGAGACTAAAATGAAAACTTAAAACAGCGAAATATCGAGCAGAAAGCTTACAATCACTGAAACAAAAAGGCTGACGCCGCTACATAGCACTGTTGCTATGTGAGCCTGAAACATAGGCAAGACAGGAAAGTCGCAATAAACTAGTACGGATGCTGACGATCTCCACGCTATCATCGAGTAGGGCGATCGAACTATGATATTCCAAGAGTGTAACTTTGATGTGTAGAGCTGCGTGTGATTGTGTGAAACGTTACGAGACGCGATGTTTCCAACAATGCGAGCACAGTCAAAACACATTGTACCCAAATTACATGCTTGCTTTTACAGAGGAGTTGAAACGGTCAAATACGTCCTCGGCGGCGAAATTGAAATTGAGAAGTTCTGTCTTGCAGAGGTGACTGCCGATGAAGATTGCTGTGTAAAAAGAAGCAGAATCTTCAAGAGTCTTGTGCTTGTGAAACATACTTAGGAGGGGGTCCGGAAGGGAAAAGGAAGTTGAAGAAAGAAGGTTTATGGGGAGAACCGGGTTCAGAGAAGGTTGAACTTCGCCGAATAATGGTCCGATGAATTAGGGGGGAATTTCGGTTTCGTCGAGTTCGTATGATTTTGCGCCAAAACATTTCCCTTGTGTTGTAGCGTTTCGATTGATTACAAAAGTAGCTGTTGAGACTTCGCATCTCACAGGCGATCAAACCCCTCGGACTTCTACAGTAGCCGATTTTAGGCCATCTTTCTGTGACCCGGCTCCCTGACCAAACCCCGGCGCCACTACGAGGGAAACAGCCGAACGGAATTGGTCCTTATATGCAGCCGCCCAGTTGCCGCGTAGTGGCGCCGGGTGTCAGCACTTTAGTGCATCAATTCAGACCAAAATAACATCTCAATCACTTGACGGTTTCACGCGTCAGGAGAATAGTCGGCTAAAAATGCACGTAACTTTTGGCGCCATGAGGCGCTCTCTGCGGAAGCCCGCGGCGGCCCTTTTCGCGCAATTTATAGAAAGCGTGAAACCGATTTGTGAAAGTGAAAATTTTTCGTCAAAATCGACCAAACTCGACCGGCTATAATACAGCGAACCCGACAAGCCTGACGGAATCTAACACAACAGCGACGTTGACCGGCATCCCAGCATGATGGGAAACTAGTTTTGGCTCATCAAACATTTTTCTTGTGCGACAACGGAGCTCGTCTATCTTCACATGGAGTTTTCATGATGAAAACTGCCTTTCCGATGAGCTTTCTTTCTTTTCCCATCATCCCACGTCCCCTCCAAGTAGTTTGCAAGAAAAAAATCCAATGGTTACAAGGACAATACCCCGTAAGGAAGCCGGTCGAGAGGGGCCATTATTCGTAAAGAGGAGCATCGGACTTTCCGAGCATTTTTGTTCTAGCTGAACGCCTGTGGCCCGGATGGGTCCTTTAAAGATGTCACGGAGGCAGCGCGTTGAAAAAGTTGGTCGGTCTTCGCGTTCCTCTTTTCGACGCGTTTCAAAGTGGATTCATAAGAGAGGAGCAACTGTGTCTCCAGTGTTCCTTGCGGCTGTTCGCGAAGTTCCTTTCATCGTTTTGTGACTGAAACGTCTTTTGGCCTTTCAAGCGCCAGTCGCTTTGCCCACGAAACAACATCTGTTTGCTGGAGAGTTACTAGGGGTTTCTCGGTTTCTGTATGTCTTAGAAAATTCGGCTTCACAGGCGGCCCCACGAAAGAGAGAAACGCAGTCGCGGTCTGGATCACTCTGTGTGGCCAACACTCTTGTTCAACTCAAATATCGACTACTTAAATTGATCGTTTAAATTGGTGACTTTTTATTTGCAATTTGTGAAACGGCTGACTCCACAAGGCGACAGCTAGATTTCAATCAAGGGCACGCCCTGCGCACTCTTTCCTCCATGTCCCTCTTGTTGAACCCAAACTCTGACAGAATCTCAATGAATTGAATACTCAGAATTAGCTCCTCGAACTCCTCGAAAGCATGTGAAACAGCGAGCAAACAGTTCGACTCGGAGCAGTCACGGAGAAGTCTCATGAGCTCTTCACGTTGATGAAACTCTGATGATGATTGTGAGTTACGAATTGAAAGTTTCAGCGTGAATTAATGGCGGATGTACAATTGTATTTGCAATAATAGCGGGAGAGTCGTCGAAATCCTATTTCATTTCCCTTCTCACAGGGTGAAGGCAACCTTGTCTATTTTCGAAACGTTTTTCTGAACAACAAGCCGAGCAGCTTGACTCGGAGCAGTTGACAAAGACGGAGACGACAGTGCGCGCCCTTGAATAAGTTTGTGACTGAGAGATGCAATGATTCTTCCAATAAACGGCGGTTTCAAAGGAAGTTGAAGTGCGCAATGAGAATGGGGCACTAAATAACTCGGTTTTGCGCTTTCTTGAAGTTTCGTTTGCTTGGATGCACGCTTGATGTTAGCATTATTTGAGACTTTTGGAAGTGCTGTTGAAAGTCAAACACCCATATTCACTCATCATTCAAGACAATCCAAAATTCTGCTTATGTAAAAAATGTTGAAACAGCAAAAGCACTCACTCTCCATTTGTAATCTAAGCACGAGTGTGTAGGCCACTTCGAGTGACCGGATCGATGAGGCGACCGAAGGAGCTGCCGTTGACAGGAAGATGGAAGAGAGGAATGTCCCCTCGCCGACAATTCGCTGCCCTTCTACTACACATCTACAAATCTACTCATACACTAGCAATGAGCATCGAACTCTCAAGGCGTTAAAATTGAAACTCTAAGAAGGCGATCAGGCGCTGCGTGGTTTCAGCTTTGTCTCATCCGTAACGCGTTCGCAGTTTCTTCCGTCTTGAAGCGTGAAGTCAAAGTTTCACAGGGGATTCACAAAAGAGAACCGACTGTGTCTCCACTGTTCCGTGATTGTGAGGCTGTTCGCGAAGTTCCTTTCCTTTTCCTCGTCTCGTGACTGAAACATCTGTTGCATTTTCAAGCCCCAGCGTTTGTTCACGATCTAGCAGCTATTCGCTTTAGAAGCCACTAACTCTCCTAGAAAACGAAGCAAGATCAGCATGCATACACGTCGTGTTGATAACCGTTTCAAGGGTTCCATAGCTTAAGAGGTTTGATCACGGAGTGATGTCAATTGCGTCTATGACGGCAATCTTTCCTTCTTTTGTCTGTTTCATGATTCTCGACGGCTATGCTTGTGTGGACAGTTTTTCATGTTGAAACATCGGTTTCATGTTGAAATGAAAGACGACTGCATAAAGCACCATCGTTACGCCGTCATCGTCGCGAGTTCAACATGACCCCTCTCTGGCTCACAATGAGAGTCCCACATCGAAACAGGTGGCGTCGTGAAAGACAGTCTTGTGGGAGATCTTCGAACCCACTCGAACCAACTTGCCTTCGTCGCTCACTCTTTATTCTCTCTTGTTGGTGACCGTCACACGCCCGATTCAATCGAAAAGCGCTCATTTCCACGCTTCCTGAGAACACCTCGATGGCGATGAACGTTCATTCTATTGGTATTCCTCTCCCTGCAAATGTCGGTTTCAGTGGAAATGTGTTTCCATTGTTTCTTGAAGTCGTCGATGAACTTCCTTTCTTCGTCTCTTGACTGAATCATCTTTTGAGTTTTCCAGCGCCGAGCGTTTTGTTCACGATTTAGTGACCATTCGCTTGAGAAAGCCATCGCCTATCCCAGAACTGAAGAAAAGAAACAAGAACTTTCATCAACGTACACACGTCCTTTTGATAAGCCGCTTCAAGAGTTCTATGGCTTTAGAAGCATGGAGGGACCTGGATCACGTCTATGACGACTTTTCCTTTTTTGCCTGCTTTCGTGTTTCTCGACGGCCATGCAATGGATACGGTGTGGATGATTTGTGTGTTGAAACATCGGTTTCATATTGAATTGAAAGTAAAATGCATAGAGCACCCTCATTATTCCCTCATCGTCGCGTGGGTTCTTCTGGCTCATAGAGACAGTCTAACATCATAACAGTTGGCGCCGTGAAAGAAAGTCTTTGGGAGATCTCCAAACCCACTTGACCAGCTTGCCTTCGCTCACTCTCATTTTCTCAAGTTGGTGACCATCACACGCCCATCGTGCGGAACACATTCAATCAGAGCGATCAGAAAGCAGAAAATGATTCGGCGAGAAAGATGCACTTGTCAGTTTCAGAGTGCTTGAAAAGGAGAGCTGGTTTGGTTGCAAGTTGCTGAACGAATGGCCCTTCGTCCACTTTCCACACTTCCCGAGAACACCTTGAAGGCGGTGAGCGAAATTGATAATCTATTGGTACAATATATTCATCTCCCAGAAAATGTCGGTTTCAATGGAAGTTGAAGAGCATTAGATAAATGCGTCCTCAGTAAAGACTAAAACATCGCCGGCGATTTTGTTGAGTCAGTCAAGCGAAGTTCTTTTTTCCTCATTCGACCGGACATTCATTCAGTGAGTGTTACAAACGTCTTCTTTTCGCACGTTTTGTGAAAGGAAGGCAAGCAGCTTGACTCGAAGAAGTTCACAAAACGTGTCAGCCAGTGCTCTTCCCTTGGCCTAGAGAAAGTCCAGCACTTAGTGAACTATGGCCAAGCAGATGTCGGTTAGCCGTTTTGTGAACTGCAAATATACTCCATTTACCAATCCGAAACGATCGGTTGCCGGGAAGTTTGGGTTGAGCAAGAGAGGCGGGAACATTGAATGAACAGAGCAATTTGGGATTTCAATAACGACCACAATCCTTCCGGGAAGCTCATTTCTTTCACTCGAAGCAGTTGACAGAAAAGTCTAGCGTCAATGATTGTCCTTGTGCTGAGTTGCGGCTACGCTCCTAGAGGTCTAGAAAAGAAACTGAAACTTCTGTTGTATTGTGACCTCATGTACTGACACATCGTTGTGAAGTTCGCTGTTTCACAGGCTCTATATTTCAGTGGCTAATTCTGATCATTCAATTGATTTGCCTTTTTTATACTAAAAGAGCTTTCTAAACGGAGGGAAGAGTGCGCGGTTTCAAGCGGTTCGTTTTACAACGTTTCGCTCGCTCCATCATTACCGCCTCTCTGTTTCCCGTTTTGGTTTTTCGTTGAGTAATTTGAATGATGTTTGTTCTTCCACCCGATGCAGTAAAGTGTGAGACGTTTTGTGAATCGTAACGGAAAGAAGATTTCGAACGGCAGCGCGGCGCTCCAAAGGTTGCATTTGAGAAGAATTCGCATTAATATGAAACCATGGGAGGCGCCTGGCAGGTGTAAAAGACACAGTTTTCTGATTCTTGAACACGTTATCTTCACGTTGTGCACGATTTCTTCTGTTGAAACGTCGGTTTCACGTCGAATTGATTAAAGGACATAAAGCATCAATGTTACTATTTTTTTTAATTTCGCGTCAACAAAAGCATTTTGATGGCATAGACAAATGGAATACAACGAATCTGCATTGTGCTGGAAGTGACAGCTAGCTGCTGGTCTTTCGCAATTATTCTTGAAATCATTCCACTTTTCTTGTGTGCTTGGAACTATTACAGCCATGACCTCCCGTGAAACGAAACACTTCGAAGACCAATATTCAAGTGGAAATTCGAAAACGGGGCCAAGTCAAAGCTGTTCAAGATGCGCAACGTCGCGCTTGAATGAGATGCTTCAGACAGAACGTTTCGAATGTCAGCGCGCCGCTTCAAGTGCTATTTATGGTTTACAACATCTCGGTCGCCCCATCAATTTCGCTTCGGTGTTTCCAAGTCCTGAAAGCCCTTTGGTTTTGTATGCAATGCGATTGAAGCCGTTAACATATAAGTATTTTCGCGCGCAGTTTGAAAATGAGTGAGTGAAGTCCGTAAGAAAGCGTGGCGTCAGTGTCTGTCCTAGACTTGAAGAGAGAGGAGACATAAACTTCATTGAGTTGTGGCAACGAGTTCGCCGTTTCATTTGCTCTATGTTGTCGCTGCTAATTGCAAAAGTTCAGTTGCTCCGTGATGACTTGTTCGGTTCAAAAGAGTTTCAAAAAGTATTTTCCGCTGACTAGCTTCGGACTAACTAAGGACAAAGACTAAGGACACCCAGGTCTAAACTTACTAAGGGCGTCTAAGGACTAAGACCCATCAGCTGTGTAAGACTAATAGAACAGCGAAAACAGAGCGCATCGGTGATCGAACTTTGCACTCGAAAAGGTTCCCTCTCTGCAAGGTTGCCAGCACGTGAACTTCCTTCTCTCCTTCTTCGACTAAAAGGTCTTCGCCTTGTGTTTCTCCTCGTTCTCCCAGGCTAAGGCTTTCCGTTTCCCCACTCTTCAAGATTACGCCCTTCAGCTTCTGAGACTTCCCTCACACTGTTAGATCAAGGCCTTCCTTCAGCGTCCTTCTCCCTCTCAGACTAAGACTCAGCGTGCGTGACTTCCCCGCACTTCAGCTTCCTTTTAATGTGTGATACTTTTTCAGGCTAAAATCTTGAGATTGTGAGACTTCTCTCAAACTCGTAGACAAAGGCCTTCTTTGAGCTTCACCTGTGAGACTTCTCTCATCTCATAGACTAAGGCTTTCACACAGCTTCCTTCTCCTTCCCGGTCTAAGACCTCAGCTTGTGCCTTCACCACCCAAGACTTAAAAGACTAAGTCCGTCGCTCAGCTTCCTTCTTTCTCCCAAACCTAGAGCTTCTGAGACTTTTCTCCCTTCATAGACTAAGGTGCTCGCTCAGCTTCCTTCTCTCTCCCGGACAACATAGAGTAAAGCCTTCGCTCGGCTTCCTTCTCCTCCCGGACAACATAGACTAAGGCCTTCGCTTAGCTTCCTTCTTCTTCCCAGACAAGTCCTGGAGTTTCTGAGACTTCCCACATCCGCCCAAACGCCTGGAGCTTCTGCGACTACCGCTAACCGCTAAGAAGCAGAAACGTCTCTCGCACCCGGACAACAACCTTCAGCTTTCGACCCCTCGACAATGGCTAAGGCTTCGCGATCGAGACCACCGACAAAGACCAACTCAAAAACTAAGTCTCTCAGTATCTGACATCTGCCTCATTATGCACAAAAAACAAGCTCAAAAAACTTCGCCGCCAACATATTGTGCTTCTGACAGACTAACGACGAGAGCATCTAAGAACACCCAGGACCGTCTGGGTGACTAAGCCAAGGCTTTCTCTGTTCAGTAAAAAGTTAGGCAAAAACGCTGTCACCGATGGGGATCGAACCCGAGACCACTTGCACGAAAGAAGTCCTCGCACACCATTACACTACGGCCGACCAACAACCTCATAAATGGGCTGAAATCGCTGAAAATCACTCTTTTTGCCCCTCCCTTTAGAACTTTTTTTTTCACACTTTCACTGACCGTGCTATACACCATCTGAACCGCCGTGAAAAACTGTATAAGTGTGCCAAATTTCAGCCGAAACGGTCAAACCGTGTTCTAAAAACGCCCAAAATGTCCCATTGTAACATTGTCACAAATCGCAAACCATCCTTACATACTTTAGGATGTGTTTGTGTTTGCAGAATTCTGGATTGAATTGTCTGTTTCACGTTCGGCTGAAAACAAAGCAGCAAAACGCGCTATGTTGAGTTTTATCGTCTCAAGCTCGAAAAGACTCTCTGACCAGTCTCAAAACAAAAGAGCTGTTTGAGTTAAGTAAGAGCCTTGGAAGCAACGAGTGACCAAAACGTCCTTGATGTACAGTTGAAAGTCAAGCCTGGAGCATTATCGACGCACCATTGCACGCAAACCGAGATTACAGACCTCAACACACTATTCTTGTAAATCTGTTATTTGACCTATGATATGATATTGAATATCAGAAGTAAAGCTGATACCTCCTTGGTGAGACTTGGTTGCTTGGGATTTCGAGAGGGAATTTGATTAGTGAAGATTCTCAGTGGTTTGTTGATAGTTGACGTTCTTCACCATGAGTCTAGAAGAAGATTGATGGCCCGCGAAGGCATTCGGAAAGAGGAATCAACTTGCTCGTTCCTCACCTTTCCTCTCAAACTCTCCATTTTTCTCAACCCAACCCTTTGAGCATCAAGGGAATATTGCTTCAGTTAACATTCACCAACTTTTGCCTTATTCTGAAACCGAGAAACTCCTTGTTTACGTCAAAAAACTGCGAAGTAAAGTCCGAATTCTCATGAAGTTTCTGAATGCTCAACACACGAATTCAACCACGAGAGAACCTTTGCAAGCTCGCCTAACCTCTGGCTGACCCAACGCGACTTTTCTGCTCTCCCCCTTCAAGTCCGTCTGCTCACACATCCAAACACAACGAGACTTCCACATCGACACAGTTTCATTTTGAAGCGTGAATTTGAAGTTTCACCGGCAGTTGGTAAGAGAACAGCAACTATGTCGCCAGTGATTTCCAAAGATTTGTGCCAAGTTCTTTCCTTTTCCTCGTCTCGTGTCTCAAACAGCTATTTTTCGCTTGAGAACGTCATCATCGTCATCAAGCAAGAACTTTCATCTTCTACACAGGTGAGTTAGCCGTTTCAAGATCTTTATAGTTCAGTTACTAATTCGATGTGCTAGTTTGTGCCAGAATTTTCCAGAACAGTTTGTGCTCACAAAGAGCTTTAGGATCGTGAAGGAATCTGAATCGCTGTCTTGACCGCTTCGCTTTCTTCCTGTGCTCTGCTTTTGTGATTCTCGGCCACGCAATTCTTACGTATGCATGATTTCTTCTCTTGAAACGTCGGTTTCACGTTGAATTGAAAGTGCGGTGGCATAAAGCACCACGTTACTTTGACGCATTTGAGGAAGTTCAACATGACTTGTCTGACTCCTACCGATTGATCACGTCAAACCAGGCAGCGCCTGCAAAAGGCATTCCTGAGAAGGTTCCGAAAAAAACGGCTGACTTAAAAAACGCATCAGTGTTCGACAATCATTTGAAATGCCAACTGACTGACTGCTAGTTCTGTGAAACAATTCTTTTTCTCTCTCACTATTCTTTCTGTGTCTGGAACTGACAGCGACGGCCTCCCGTGAGACGAAACGAAAAAATAAGCGTCTTCTAGAAGAGAAGAAAACCGAAGCGGCGTGTCAAAAGAGGAACGCGAGGGCCGACCAAATTTTGCAACGCGCTGCCTCACGTCGTCAAGAACGCTGCGTTTTCAGAATGACCTTTCCACTGCCTTACCTGCTTGAGTTCCAACGAGAGGTGAGAGACCAGCGTCATCGAGCGTTTGCCGCATGGAAATGAAAAGGGTGAAACCGTGAAGAGTTTTCATTGAAAACATCTCGATGACGGTGAGTGGAATTGTTCATCATATTGTCTTGTTTTGTTCTGCCTGCAAATGTCGGTTTCAATGAAAATTCAAATTCGCGACCGCTCGGCTACACGAGTTGCATGTTACATTGGTTCGCTGAATTCAATCAATGCCACCATCGGAAATTTGTGTACGAATTGGAAGACCCTCTTGATGTAGAAACACTTGGCTCTGTGTTCCATTCGCTAGTACTGATCAGTTGTGTTCAATAAGCTTTAGGAGCACGAAGGAATCCTAATCGTTTCTATCATACGACAGCTTCGTTTTCTTCATTTTCTGCGCTTTTATGATACAATATGATCGTCCACAGCCACGAGCATACGACAATGTTGAGATTGCTATCTCGCAGTTGTTCAGAATGCGCCTGGTTGTACATATGATAAATTGTTAGATGGAAATGGCGTTTCAGTTGAACATTTCAAACATCACCGCGCGGTTTCAAGGGTTGCATGTTAGAATGGCTCGCTAAGCTTCATAATACTTTCTCCATCTCTCCTTCAAAAACCATTGCCCTAGGTAAGCTCTTCACGTTGATGAAATCTCATGCGGATTATGAGTCGCGAGTTGCAAGTTTCACCCTGAGTTAATGGTAGAAGAAAAATTGGTTCTTCAATTGAGAATTCGTTGAAGGGTCGTTTAGTTTTTCTCCTCGCGTGATAGAGGTTACTTTGTTCATCTCGAAAAGTTTCTTTTGGTCTAAAACAAGGCGAGCAGCATGACTCGGAGCAGTTGACCAGGTCCGTCAGTTTGTGGGCCGATCGTATGATCGGCCCACAGCGCTGCCTCGGCGGCGCACATAAGACGAAATCGAGAGTCTTCTCGAACCTTTGTTTGAGTTCAAACGAGAAAGAAGAAGCCATCGCCTTCAAGCCTTTGACCGAGGAAAACGAACGTCGTGAAACCGTGAAGGCATCTCGATGCCGATGAATGGAATTGTTCATTGCGTTGGCGGAGTTAGACGCAGAACCAGTTCGATTGTGTTCAAGCTCTTTAGATGGAACGCTAGACGCAGAACCAGGGCGGTTCTGTTCAAGTTCTTTAGACGGAGTTAGACGCAGAACCAGGGCGGTTCTGTTGAAG
>JAQIXL010003189.1:0-10951 GCA_034700245.1 Poikilolaimus oxycercus | reverse complement strand
TCATCTACTGTGACTGGACTCGTGAAACCGATCTCTGGCCCAGGTGAATGCAGGGGACGCCTTGCACACCTCGGGATCCGCCACCAGGCATAAACCCCAACCCCGCACTTAGGTTGCCGCTTGCATGCAGCAGGAATTGTCGCCGAAAGAATGCCGTCCACCAAAGGACAAGAAGAAACGGTCGCTAAGAAGCACCCTAGCGATGATGTCTCACAATGCTTTCCCATGCAACTCTCTTTCTCATCGCCATTTCGGTGTCTTTCGGTCACGCTTCGGGATCAACAGTCTGAAAGAATTTTGTTCATTCTCTGTTTCTGCACCGTTATTCGCAACAATGCTTTAGAAGGTGGTTCAGAGCTCACTTCAGCGGCTTGCAATTGCTTGTTTCCGTTAGCTTGCAGAAATTGAAAAGCTGAAACGGCGCAAACATTTGTTCTGCTTTCACTCCGAGATAGGAATGTTTCAACTCCAACATGAGTATGCATCACTCATTGGAGGTAAAGACTGCTGGCGGATAAGGAAGTCTTCTTTGAGCGAGGAGAACGATACCTCAAATGAGTGAGAGCGTGTTGCGAGCTGACCGTTTCAACAGAATCACGTTACCCGAGCACTCTTTTACACTCGTTTTCGGCTTCTTGCGAATCGTTCCAACTGACATTCACAAGAAGCAAACCGCGCAAGTCGATTCTAACGCAGACATTTTAACAGTTTCACGCGGGTCATTTTAGTCAGACGCCGGTCTTGCTTCAATTTCGTTAGAACTAGGTTCACCTGAAATGTTCTTTGGCATGTGATATCCATCGGTAAAGCTGAAACAGGCGTTCAATGTCTCGAGCGAACTAATCTTGTTTTGTTCACCAACGTAGATCCTTAGGTCAACTGACAATAGCCAACAGAGAATGAAATCGATCGTCGATTCATTGTCAAAGTTGGCTTTGGTGTATGATTTCTCTGAAACGCACGCTGTTTGCCTTGCATGATTTTCGAAGAAGTTTCCCTCATTCATTTCGAGAGAAACAATACCAAAGTTTGTTATTGATAAAGCAAGCCTCTTGTTGCTTCAATGTGGGTTTCGTGTTCGAATCTCATCATCAGAGTAGTCATCGGCTGACTTCATTGAAGTTATTGCTGGGCGACGTTTGGCCTTCATTTACGATAACGATGAAACCGTGGTATCCTCAACATTAGTTAAACGTTGTGTGCTAGTTGCTCTCCAGCATTGCGCAAATGAATGCTGGGACCGGTGAGTATGGGTGGACGAGGAGATCTTCCTTGAAAGAGAGGGGAGATGGATTCTTGAAACGAGTGAGAGCGAGGTCTTAGCACCTCGCGAAGACGTCAGAAGTTCGGTCGGTGGACTTCATTGAAATATTTGGATGACTTGTCAGTTTCGCTGAGAGTTTATTCGAGTTTGCAGCGTTCGATGGCTCGCGGTGAAATAAAGATTGAAACAGAGACGAAAATTGTCGGTTTCATGCAACAGTCTAATTTTGCGATCGAACTGCGCCTAGATATTTGCGTTCCAACGGTCATTACTGGGACATCACCGAAGCTCGAATTTCATGTCTTGTTTGCGCGCGACAAATAAGAGCACCGCTTCATCGGTTTCACAAAGTTTTGATATATGCCGAAACGTTTTTGCTACAATTATTGCGCAACCACGGAAACGCAACATCTTGAACAGTTCTCATTCTTGGGGGCTTTCTTTAGTTTCTTGACGTTGTGCTTATCAGTTTCAGGGCTTTCACAAAGGCGTGAATGTAGCGAAGCGATGGAGGCGGGTGAGAAAGTCAACCCGTGGGAAGAATACCTCTCCAAAGAGGGTGTTGACGTGCTAATTGCCTACCAACCGGCAAATGAGAACATGCCACAGTTGAGAGATTTCTAAGGTTGGGAATCGGGCTCAATATGCCGGGCCTTTGGGCTTTCGGGCTTAGCCCGATTTTTCGGGTTTCCGGCCCGCCCGATTCCCAACCCCAGAGATTTCCTTTCACTTCGCCTTCGGCTGTTTATTCATACAGTTATGCCTTCGCTGGAACAATTGCTTTCAGCCGGCTTCCTCGCCGGTTTCACACGATCGGCAATTTGTTTATGTTTAGTCTGCTTACAATTAGTGTTGCTTCCCGCTTTCAGTCTTCGTGAACAAAGGAAATGCTGCACAATGTGAGCTGACCATTTCACCTTGTGTACTTTTCAAAAGCATTACTGGCGTTCACGTTGACCCTCACACATAAACCATATTACCACTCACCAGAAAAATTCAGCAGAAGATTGAAAAACAGATTCAACAATAAGCGTTTAGCGGTTTCAGACGGTTCGTTTTAGTCAAACACCAATTTCGTTGCAGTTCGTCCCAGCTGACAAAAGTTCGCATTCGTCAAAGTTTTTTTTTCAAGTGGAATCTTTCTTCGCAATCCTACAGAAACAGCACCTGAAGCAGAGAACGGGTCGTCTTAAGCAGAATCCTCAGAAATTCAAAATCATCCTGTGGCGTGAAGAGCACACAGATTTCACCAGACCATTCCCTGCGTTGCAATCCAAGCGTTCTTCTCGATCGATTTGAACCTGGTTAAAAGTTTTCTTTTAGGGAATTGACTCCAATCTCTATGATGATCTCACGGGCGCCCACTAACGGAGGCCTGGTATTTTCTTCTGGTGTCCGCCTCTTGCGAATGATAAGAGAGCAATTCAAGTGCCAGCCATTTGTCGGTTTCACTTAATTCATTTGTTTTGCAACATCAAAATGAGACAATTTGATGATGCGCGGGCAACGTGTGAATACCATTTTCAGAGATAGAGTTTTCCCATCAGCGCTGCCTCGTTCACGTTTTCTTCCTCGAAGATCCTGGACTGATTGCTGAAGAAGAAGGAAGACAAAAACGCTTCACCTCCTCACAAAAATTCCCCTCTGTCAACTTGTTGAGTTCATTCCAGAAGATGCTCAAAAACTTGCAGTGCATCATCATCAAAACCAACGCCGAGAAATTCAAAAGTAAATATAAGCGACTCGAAAGGTATCAAATCCGCTCTGATTGGAGGGGTTTCAAGTCAGCGAGACCACATAGTTTTCCTTCATCAACATTTCCTCGAGTGACAAAATTGTTGAGGAATCTGTAGGTCGGATATTCACAACATCAATCAGCCTCAGTATCGCATTTCAACAAGCAGTCGGTTTCACGCAAAGGGAATTAGCTCTGAAGCGGATTTGACACAATCGCTAGCTCTGCGTTTTTGGAGACAATAAAGTGCAGTTTGAAGACTGAAACACTCAAGTATGCAGAGATTCGGAGGCAAGCTCTCGGTGTGAGATCGTCAAAAGCCGGTTTTGTCCTCAGATCAACCATCTGTGAAGAAATGGAGGAATTGGTCATGCTTACAGATTCGGCACGATCAAGCACTCAAGATTTCGCCGACTTCATGGGGATGCCAATTCTTTGCCATTCGCAGAACTTTCCAAAAGTTGGAGGGAAACCATGATATGGAAACAGACGCACACTTACTGATCGTCAGGCGCACAGCCAAACAGCAAACCTAACAACCACGCTCTTCATCACGCACAAGCTTTACTAGCACTCACATAAAGCCATGAAAGAAGATGGTGTGAAGAATAATTTCGCAATCATTTGACGGTTTCACGCTGCTCATGTTAGGCAGTCGTCAACTTTTACATCAATTATGCCTCACCTCCTCATCAATTATGTTTCACCTCCTCAATGAACTCATCCAGAACCATCTGGTTTTGTCCTCCTGCAACACCCCTCGGCTCGTCGCCGCGGAGACATCTCCAGATCGCATCAGCAAACTTTGCTAATGTGTTTGAATGACTCGTCGGTTTCACAAAGAGATTGTTTGGTTGTGGCTGAGCGTTGAGAATTGGAGGTACGTAGTGTTCGGCGCAAATGCTGTCGTTGCTTTGGTTGCATTTTTCCACTTTCACTGGCAGTGTAGGTAGGGTCTACTGGTCTTCCCCCATTCAAGAGGAGGTAGAGACGGACGAGCGCAACGTTTCAAATGCTGTCCATTGTCACTTCATTTTGTTCCTTGTTAGCGCTAGCAAGCGTTCGTTCACGATGAGGCGTAAATTACGCTAATGGCTCGAATAGTATGTCAGTTTCAGCAAAGGATTATCACTTTGCATGTAAAATGAATGGGGTTAGTTCGAGTGCTGTTGCGACCTGATAAGTGTTCAGCATAAATATGTTAAGTGAAAGCATTGACTCGTACGTTTCGCAGTTCGATTGTTTGAGTACGACGCAATCGGAAACGATCCTGGTGCCTTGTTTCTTGACCGAGAAGAAGCGAACTCGAATTGCAGACATTTGACGGTTTCATGCGCTCATTTTAGTTGGACCTCCGCCTCGACTTTTCAATTCTTGAAGTGGTGGAAGAGGTTGTCGTGAGTTGAGGTTCGAGTTTCACTGAAGCGAACTCTCCATCTCTTGGGTGAATGTCGTTCAGGAGTTATCAACTACTACGGTCCACGGTTTCTTAAGAGCCGCACTTGTTCATTTTCACTGTACTTCGCGTTATGTTCAAGCAACTCTTTGAACATAGAAAATGATGAACTCTGCGAGTTGAGCGTTTCAAGTTGCACACTTTCACAAAGTATCACAAAAGCTCACGTTGACCCTCTCATGTGAGCATTATTTGATCACTATTGCCAATCTCGTGAAACAATCGCCAGGAGGCCGGAAAACAGATTCTACAGCAAGCATTCGGCGGTTTCAGGCGGTTCATTTGAGCCAAATGTTAATGTTGAGTTAGTTTCTTTTGTTAGAACTGTTAAACAAGGGAAGAAATGCATTCGTCGTCGACGTTCGAAGGTCGAAATGTGCCCTGTCTTCCTGCCGATATCCCCACGCCACCAAATGTAAAGAAAGAGATATCACGCCGTGCCACGCTTCCGATACATTGTTTCTGCTGGACGGCACCACTCCGTCTATTGCATTGAAACTAACGGGGCGAATATAAATATCAGCTGAAACCGCCTGCCGAGTGAACGTTTTCCAACAAGTTATCGGTTTCACGTAACGCAAATTAGCTCCGAAACGGGATTGCCATACATAATCGTGCGCTCGGTTACCACTGGATGAAGAAAACTTACTTTGAAGGCGCAGCACACTGACTAATTGTAAGCTCAAAAAGAAGTTCGAACATCAGCAAACTCTCAGTGTGAGATCGTCAAAAGCCGGTTTCTCTTCGACTCTTGCTTGCATGCGACAAATAAGAGCACATCGGTTTCACAAAGTTTTGAAACACGCCAAAACATTTTTGTTGCAATTATGCCTGGACCATGGGAACACAACATCTTCAACAGTTCTCATTCTTCGGGCCTTTCTATCGTTTCTTGATGTTGCTCTTATCAGTTTCAGGGCTTTCACAAAGGCGTGAATGTAGCGAAGCGGTGGAGGCAGGTGAGTGCAGATTATGGAAGGAAAGAAAGTGAACCCGTGGGAAGAAGACCTCTCCAACGAGTGCTAATTGCATGCCAACCGGCAAATGAGAACATGCCACAGTTGAGAGATTTCTAAGGTTGAGAATCGGGCTCAATATGCCGGGCTATCGGGCTTTCGGGCCTTCGGGCTTTCGGGCTTACCTCGATTTTTCGGGTTTTTGGCCGATTCCCAACCCTAGAGATTTCCTTTCACTTCGGCTTCTGCTGCCTATTCATGCAGTTATGCCTTCGCTGGAACAATTGCTTTCAGCCTGCTTCCTCGCCGGTTTCACACGAATGGCAATTTGTTTATGTTTAGTGTGCTTACAATTAGTGCTGCTGTCCGCTGTCAGTCTTCGTGAACATAACAAATGCTGCACAATGCGAGCTGACCGTTTCACCTTGTGTACTTTCCAAAAGCATTACCAGCGTTCACGTTGACCCTCACACCAGGGGTGTTAATCGGGCCGGCCCGGAGGCCCGGCCCGGCCCGGCGACTCTCGGGCCCGGCCCGGCGGGCCGGCCCGGCCCGTTAACACCCCTGCCTCACACATAAACTTTATTATTGTACCACTCACCAGAAAAATTCAGCAGAAGATTGAAAAACAGATTCAACAATAAGCGTTTAGCGGTTTCAGACGGTTCGTTTTAGTCAAACACCAATTTCGTTGCAGTTCGTCCCAGCTGACAAAAGTTCGCATTGATTGTTCAAAGTTTTTTCAAGTGGAATCTTTCTTTGGCCTTCTACAGGAACAGCACATGAAGCAGAGAACGAGTCGTCTGAAGCAGAATCCTCAGAAATTCAAAATCATCATGTGACGTGAACAGCCCACAGTTCTCATCTGATCCTAGTATAGCATTTTTATTTTCGATCGACTTGCCCCTGGATAGAAGTTTTCTTTGAAGGAATTGACCTCAATCCCTATGACGATATCACGTGCGTCCACTAACGGAAGCCTGGTGTTTTCTTCTGGTGCCCGTCTTTGCGAATGATGCATAGGAAGGCAATTCAAGTGTCAGCCATTTGTCAGTTTCACTTAATTCGTTTGTTTAGCAACATCACAATGCGACAATTTGATGATGCGCTTGCGGATTGTCAATTCCACTTTCAGAGGCAGCCTTTTCTCATGAGTGCAGTCTGTTGTAATCGGCATTCTTTCCTTCAGAGATCCTGGACTGATTGCCGAAGAAGAAGGAAGACAAAAAAAGCTCTGATTGAACTATCCTCGCCAACGAAGGCGCATGTGAACCTGAAAACCTGTTCTTCAAACATTGCCGAATCGTTGCAACCAACGCAACAACATTTATCAGTCGTTCAAAAAATCCAGTTGAAACCGGGAAGTGCTGCTCATGTTCTATAAGCTCAAACTTTGTGAAAGTATTGTATTTCACCAAGCTGTCGAGTTTCTCGTAGCCAATCACAGCATTTTCCAAAAGTTGGAGGGAAACCATGACATGGAAACAGACGCACACTTACTGATCCTCAGGCGCACAACCAAAAAGCAAACCTAACCAACGCTCTTCACATTCGCAAGCTTTACTAGCTAGCACTCACATAAAGCCATGAAAGAAGATTGTGCGAAGAATAGCTTTGCAATCATTTGACTGTTTCACGCTGCTCGTCTTAGGTAGCCGTCAGTTTTTGCAACAATTTCGCCTACTTGCTCTCAACAATCTCTAGATCCACAGCCTTTGTCGTCGACGTTCGTGAAGTGAAATCTGTCCTCCTACATCGCCTAAAGCAGAGAAGGATGTCACGCCGTGCGACTATTGCCGATCGTCATCTCTTTTTTCTCTCTTGCAAGGACTCCTCCAATAACTTCCACTTTCACACCGTCGACCTTCTCGTCTTGTCGAGAAGCTTCTCGAGCAGCGCATGAATTTTGCGACTCCAAAACATTGCTACAAACGGCGTTCTATCGAGGGATCCGTTTGCAGAGAATCCGTTTCCCAGACCTTGCATGAAGAAGAGAAGAGCTGTCATCAAATTTCCATGAAAGTGTAGGGTCAACTGCTCTTCCCCAATCGGAAGAAAGTAGAGACCGACGAGCGCAACGTTTCAAAAGTTGCCCAACGTCACTTCATTTTGTTCCTTGGCGCTAGCGAGCGCTCGTGCACGACGATGCGTGAATTACGCCAATCTGTTTGAATAACTTATCTGTTTCAACAAAGGAGTGTCACTTTGAACACAATGCACCGTGATAGTGCTGATTGAGTGCCGCTAAGTGTTCAACATAAATATCTTCCGTGGAACCATTGACTCGTACGTTTCACAGTTCGATTGTCTAGCAACAATGCAGTCAAAAGCGATCCGAAGGCGTAACGTTTGCAACGATTTCTGCGAAGATAATTGAAACAGAGTGCACGTGTTATCGGTTTCAGTTCGACTAAAGAAGTCATTGACATCTTTTCAAACAATCATCATCATCTTCGGTCTCGGTTTTGGGAAAACGCACGCTAGGACGAAGAGTAGATCAGGTATTCGCCTGAAGAAGAGCATCAGGGCTTTTGGTAGTCATTATCAAATTTTCGCTCGACCAAGCGAACGATGCAGCAGCTTTTTGAAGAAATGTCAAAAAGAATTGTTTTGGGACGGAGAAGAAGCGAGCCTCGAATTCAAATTGCAGGCTTTTGACGGTTTCAAGTTGGTCTTTTTATTGCAGTTGGAAGCCTCTCGACAGTTCAGTCCATGAAGAAATGGTTGAGTACGTTTACATTCAAGATCAAGTGAAGTGAACTTTCCATCTTTTGAGTGAATTGCTTTATCGTTCAGGGTTATCCATGTCAACTACTCACGTTCCACGTTTTCATAAGAGCACCACTTGTTCATTTTTACTGTACTTCGCGTTACTTCCGAAGGTTCGAACCCCGCTGGGCGTACAAATTGATGCGCAAAGAGTTGACCGTTTCAAGTTGCGTACTTTCGAAAGTATTACCAATGTTGACGTTCACCCTCACATATAAGCCTTACTTGCTCGTTATTGTCACTCTTGTGAAACAATCGAAGAAGGCTGGAAAACAGATTCTACAGCAAGCATTTGGCGCTTTCGAGCGGTTTCTTTTAGTCAAACACCAATGTTGCAACGATTTCTTTAGTGCTGACTCAACAGACAAATGTTCCCTTCGGTCGTCGATGAGTGTGAAGTCCAATGTTGTCTTGTCCTTCTGCAAGGGATACCCTCACCAGACAAACAAGATGCCACGCCGCGTGACTACTCCTGTTCGTGCGATCGTAAATGCGCCCGCTGGCTAAACGGAATCTGGTGATTCCGTTTAGCGTTTGTCTTTTGCAAACGGTTACAAAGCGACAAAAATTTGTCGGTTTCATGTGAACTGTTTGTCGTGAACAATCGAAGTGGGACAATTTCGTTCGAGCTGCCACTCAGTTTTTCAAATCAACGTTCAGCTTCAGCCTCTTTTTCACAAGAGCCACGTCTTTCGGATTTCCTCCTCCTGGCTAACCTCGACTGACTGCAGAAAGAGAAGAAAAACAAGAGAGCTTTGCCTCTTCCCAAAAGTTTCGCTTTCTTTTAGACCGCCGACTTGTTGAATCCATTCCAGATGATCAATCCGTCTTTAAAGAAGATCTTTGTCAAAAGCTCGCAATGCATCGAGACCACCAGCATCGAGACTTACGCGGGATAATAGTAGAAGCAAATGGGAAGGTCTCAATTCCTCTCTGATTGGGCCATCTTAGCGAGACGCAGATAGGAATTGTTGAAGAAACTTTACGTTTGCGACTTCACTGTGGACGAAGTTCCAATATTTCTGTTGGAAGACACGTGAAGTGTCTGCGCTTTACCTGTTGACGCTTATAAATAATTCAGCTGAAACGTCGTGATGCCAACAACGAGGCGTGTGAAGTGTGAAATCGTTTTGGGGTGCAACCGTCCAGACAACAACGATCACCACAAATGCATTTTAATTCTTTCAGCGCCTGCTTGAAACCGCGGAGTGCTCCGCATGCACAATCAGTGCAAACTGGTCGAATGTCTTCACTGTTGGTTTCAAGTTCAGCTATTTAGCTTCGAAAATGGGTTCGTGTAATATATCTCCGAGGGTAGTTGGAAACAATGAAACAATGAAGTTTACTGACACAGCTCGCCGAAAGAGTTCGAATCGAAATTCGGACATTCACAAACTCGTGTCAATGTGAGCTCATCGAAACACTGTTTCTCCGCGATTTGACAATCAAGGGCGTCACTGCTTCACATTTTGTTTCCAAAGAATGTTTCAATCTCTTCTTCACTTACCTCCACTGATTCTGCGTGTTTATATTACCCATGGTTCCATGTTTGTCTAGAAATGGCAAGTGTTTGTCCATGTTGTTCTTCTCGATTTGTCCAGGGGTCGAAGGTGTGCCTCAAGGCACGATGCCTGAATACGGCAAGAATTGTCGGTTTCACGCGGTAATCTTATCTAGCGATCAAGATGTGCCCAGTTTTCTTGTAGACTTCGCTAATACGTTTGAATGACTCATCGGTTTCACAAAGAGATGGTTTGGCTATGGTTGAGCCTTCAGTAATGAAAGTAGTCCTCGGCGGAAATGCGTTTGTTGATTTCGTTGTTATTTTCGACTTTCACCAACAGGCTTTGGCTCTTCCCCTAAACGGAAGGATAGCTTGTCTGTTTCAGCAAGAGAGTATCACTTGCTACGATGAATCTGGTTAGTTCAAGTGCTGGAGAGTGGTAAGGCCGGCAAGTATTCAACACGAATATGTTGAGTGGAAACATTGACTCGTACGTTTCACAGTTCAATTGTCCGGCAACAACGGGCATACTGTTCGGTTCGGACGTTCGGACGTCTGTTCGGTTCGGACGCATCTTTCAGGTTCGGACGTCTGTCATGTTCGGACGTCTGTTCGGTTCGGACGTCTGTCGGGTTCGGACGGTTCGGACGTCTGTTCGGTTCGGACGCCTCTTTCAGGTTCGGACGTCTGTCATGTTCGGACGCGTTTTTCAAAACTTGCCCATTTTGATCCCTTTTCATTTCTCAAACTGTTTTTACCGTCCAACTAGCAAAGTCGAGTGACATTTCTTTAACGAAGCTGTCTTAAGACGTCTTCGGACCGTTTGGTCCACACTGTTCATTTGCTAAAGATGCTTTAGTTCAAAAGATGAAGCAAAGTTCAAAAGATAGTTTTGACTTGTTGCTCTTGCTTCGCACGACAGAAGCTACTGGGTGAACGGTTCGCTTTTTGTTAACTTCCCCGCGTCATCACGTACAATTCTTGCTGCTTCTTACTTTTGTTGAGTTCGAAGTGCACTACGGTCGTGTACAGCGCCACCAGAAGGCCGGACTTAGCGCAGCAAAGACAGAGAGAAGCCAGGCCTTTAACTTACTTACTTACTTTAACTTACTTACTGTAACGTCTAACACTTGTAAGACCCTCTGCTGATAACTCTACATGACGACTGGGGACTGCGTGCCAATAGTTCTCCTCATTCCTTCCCACACATTCTAATTTTTATGAAATGATTCAGTCTTTCTATTCAGTCTTCCCTCAGGGAAGTTCC
>JAQIXL010003188.1:0-10954 GCA_034700245.1 Poikilolaimus oxycercus | reverse complement strand
TGCAGATGCGAGAAAAGGACGTGAAATTCACCTCGAAGTTCCCTTTGAACGACCAAAGGAAACTTCACCTTTTCTCTGAGAGATGCTCAAAAGGTGAAGCTTCCTTTGGTCGTTCAAAGGGAACTTCGAGGCTGAATTTCACGGTCTTTTCTCTCATCTGCACCAAAGGAAACTTCTCCCTTTTCTCGCCCTTTGGGCCTCTATCGAGATAGAAATGGCTACATTCTCTTGAACAGCTACAGCACTCTCATCACTCTGCAAGCCGGCATTGCAGCAATTCCTTTCAACTATTCTGCATCAATCACCCCGGCCCTCCCAGACACGATCGACTATGTGACGTCGACCGTTCTTAGCGCCGTAAACGGACGACGAAGCAATGTTCCAACAGTCGTAGTCTTCCTTTGGGCCACAGACAAGTGAGTGCTCAGATGGCTAAGAAAGGCTTCCAGGAACCTCCCATCGCTCATCCCAACCAGCTCGGTGACACTCCTGAACACCGTGTCCAAGGTCTTCGGCATCAACCTCTTCTCCTTCTCGGGAACCACAGCCACCTTTTACGCACTGAACGGCAACGATGCGGCGGCAGTCGGCTATGCAAACGGACCGAGGTCGCTTCTCAACAACGAGACGCAGGTCATTCGTCAACTCAACAGCTTTATCTCCAATGCTCATCTTGGCTATTTGTTGCCACTTGATGAAGTCCATGCCGACGTTGTCTTCATCATCGATGCGACTGCTGCCATGACTCCGACTTACTACAATCGAGTAAGTCTCTTTGCTTCGTTTTGAGTAATCTTGGTCTAGATCATCACTTGGATCTACGAACTCACTGATGCCCGTGGCTTCATCATCGACTCAAACTTCGGAGCCCAGTTCGCTGTGTTGTCCTACGCGGATACCAAGATTGGCACTCAAGTCACATTCGCTCAAGGCGGCAACCGGACAGCTCTACGGCAGATTCTGTCAGACAACTCCACCTATCCTACATCGTCTGCAACATCCTGGAACCTCAACGGAGTCTTCACTGAGACTCAGGCCCTCCTCCAGGCATCAAATGGCTGGCGCAATCGCTCAACCACTATCATCTACTTCGGCATCAGCTCAGCGTAAGCTAACTTCCTTTAGCCAGCATTTCGGATTAGTTCTCTAGACGTCATATTCTCCTTTCGCTTGTCTAAAATCCAAGACTAGAGAACTTTTCCAGATCTTCGCTTGCCAATTGCAATGGAGTTCCAAACTACGGTGGAGGAGTCAACTACGTAGCCATTCAACTGAGCGACTCAGCTGCAAGCTACCTCACCTGCCTCGTGCCGGACCCAAGCTTCGTTGTATCTGCAGACCCAGCCACTTTCCGATTCTTCTCGTATGCCAGTCAATTTGCTCTCTACTGGGTCTCCCAAGGTTGGTTCAGCATCTCTCGTCAGATCTTCTCAACGTTCAGGCTATGAGCAGTACAGCAACTCCATTGTTCTCACCATTCCGATCTACCTTCCCTGGGTGTACAACGACGTCGTCTTTGTTATCGACGAGACGAGTTTCCTCACTTCGGATGCCTTCAACTCGGTTGGTCTTTTGTGAATGAGTTTGACCTTTCAGCTCAAAACCGTGCTCGTCAATCTCGTCAGCACATTCACTTTGAACAAGGATTTCGCTCAATTTGCGGTTGTGCGTTACGGCACGGCGCTCAACGACCTGATTCCTTTGACTGGAGACGGAATCATTGCTCTTATTCAAGCCGCCACAAAGACAAACACTACTGACACCATTTTCGATCTTCAAGGGTTTGATCAGAATGGCAAGATTGATTATTTTACTTCAGAGCCTTGGACTTCGTGCAGAGAGGTGTACTTCGAGAACATCAAGGGCATCTCTTCGGTCGTCCTGCACTTGTAGTCGTCATTGCTTCGACAGCATTGTAAGCAAGCAATTGATTCGAGTTTTCTAGAGCAACGCCTCCTTCGCTCACGGCATGGGGCACGACTGCAGAGCTCTTCGGACTCGACATCCTTGGCAATGGAGCCATGGATTACCTCACGAGGACCATTCACGCGCCTTATTACGCATTCTCTGTCCAGAATCCAGCTCTCATCACGAACGACAGCATCGCTTTCAATCGTCTACAGTATGCCATTTCCGACTGTGAGTTGAATGCGTTAAGCTGAATCCTTTAGCCATGGATCGAATTATTAGCCAACCAACAATTCCGCAATTCGACATTGGCTCCGACATCGTCTTCATCATTGACACATCGTCCACGCTTGTCCCGGCATCAGCTTTTGACCGAGTTTGAGCTTTGCTTTAGATTGATGTTTTTAGGCGAAGCAATCGATTCTGAGCATTGCGAGCGCCTACTCTCTTGGAACGCTGGCTCAGATTGGTGTTGTCTTCTACAACAACCCTCGCGTCTACAACGATATTGCTCTCAATCAGTATACGTCCTTCGCCGACTTCTCGTCTGCCCTTAACAGCATTACCTATCAGCAGTCATCCACCAGTACATTTGATGTCGAAGGGTTTGTCTTTGCTCGACATTTCACCCATTAGTGCTTTGAACTACGTCCTCTCAACATATTTGCAAACGGGACGTCGTGACACAGCCTTGAGCATTATCATCTTCGGCTATTCTCCACAGTAAGTATTCCTTCAAAGTCTCACCCAGAGCCGTATTAAGAGCCGCTCCAACTGTCTGTCCTTCCACAAGCATCACGTACCCCAATTTCACTAACATCTACGGCGTCTCCTTCTATTCAACCACTAGCGAGCCATCAAATTGGCTTAAGTGCTACACCTCGACGACGGCCTCTATTTCTCATGTTTCCATCGGCGACATCATCAATGGAACTTTTGACCTCAGGGCTCGTCTTGCTGACTACGCTGTTAGCAAAAGTTGGCTTCGTTTTCCTCTCACCTCTTTTCTCACTTTAGATTACGAAAGGTACATCGACTCCCAGGACTACTCCATCGATACTCCGTTGAATGAAAAGACAGTGGACATCGTCTTCGTCATCGATCGCTCTTCGTGGACCGACAACTCTTACTACCAGGCGGTGAGATTATTCAACATGACAAAATCTTTCAGATTCGACCATTCCTCGCGGATTACGTGAGGTTCTTCAATATTGGACTAGCGGCACAACACGCGCAAGTTGCGATAGCTGAAGCACGAAGCGACTCCTTCGTCCCGCGAATTCACTTGAAGGACTTTTCGAACAATCAAGCTCTCGAGGGCGCGATCGAGCGTCTCGAGTCCAATTACTCGACGTCGATTCAAATTGATATCAACGCTGCTCTGACTGGAATCATCAATGTGATGCTCGATCCCTCAAACGGTCGCCGTTCTGATGCTCCCGCTGTCGTTGTCTTTCTTCTCGCTGAGAGATTGTGAGCGAAAGCGTCTCTTTCCAATTTGATCTTCCAGCGTCAATCCAAACTCTATCAACCTGGACTTGGTGCAGAACTTAAATGCACAGGCAGGAGTCTTCGGCATCAACCTTTACTCGTTCACCCCGACGACGGCCATTCTCATGCTTCTCAACCAGAACAACATTCGAGCCGTTGGTACACTGCACTCGCCGGATGGACTTCTCTATCCCAACACCATTGCTATTCGACAGCTCTCCAGCTTTATCTCAAGGGCAGGATCGCCATCAACAGGATCGTCGACGCCTAGCACAGCGACGACAGGGGCAACTCTTCCATCGACTATCACTCCTCCATCGGCATCTCGTTTGTTTTATTCGTCTTTCTTCAGAGTGGTCGTTTGACCAAGTGAAACGGGCTCATTTCAATTTGTTCACTTGCTCGATTGGTGGACCGCCTCGTCTTGCTTATAAAAGCCGATTCTCTTTCTAGAATATATCTATCAAAAAACATTCAAACGTTTCAGCCGGTCTCGGCCAGTTGTATCCACTGAGGTCGATTCAAACGGACATTGTCTTCGTGATTGACGCTTCTCAAGCTACCACTAACAACGCCTTCCAACAAGTATGAGCTCTAAGCCTGTCCAAGGTCTGCAGGTGAAATCTTGGCTCATCCAATACGCAGCCGACTTCCGCATCGGATTTCCCAATGGAGCCCGCTTTGGAGTCATTTTCTACGACACTGCGAGTGTTACGACAATCTATCTCAGACAATCGAACAGCAACTTCGATCTGGAGAGAGCACTCGGCAATCTTACATACACAGCGTCCTCAGCCTCAGCTTGGGATTTGCTCGGAGCCATTAGCTACACGCAAAACGTTACTACTTTCGAGAATCCTTCGGCAGCCACGGTCTTCATCGCTACCAGCCCAACGTAAGTGAAGGAAATGTTTACATTATCGCCCATTGTAGACCCGTTGGCAGCCCGAGCTGCGATGCCTTGACTGCTGCCGCCGCCTCCTTGCCCAACACCTACGGCATTGTGCTCGGCTCTAGCGCGCAGATCTCAACTTATCTCGCCTGCGTTGTAAGAAATCCGGAGGGACCGCTGGCAGTCGCGACGCCAAATCAAATCACCTACAACGAGACAGCCCAGCAGACACTTTCAGCCGGACTTCAACAGAGTAGGCAAAACGAATTGGAAACGCTTTCGTAGACTTCCTCGACTTCATCAACAACATCGACTACACACCACCGATCAATCCTGTTCAAGTCTGGGCTGACGTTGTCTTTGTCATCGACCAGACAGCTTATCTCAGCCAGAGCAATTTCAACAATGTTGGTTTACTGCATGAAGAAGACGTTTTCAGCTGAAAACGGCCCTTGTTGCCCTTGTTCAACAATACACGAACACATTTGTTACGAAGACGCAGTTCGCTGCTGTTTCGTTCGACTACGCCGTTAACACTGCAAATACCTTCGCCCTCTCGCGTTCTACCAGTGTCGCCGACGTCGTGGCAGCCATCAACGCGTGGCAGTATCCGGCCAGTGGTCAGGGCACCTTCAATCTTGGAGCGTAAGCACCTCCTGAAGCCATTATTCTGGCATGTAGAGCGTTTGATTACGTTGGAGACGTTATCCTTCGTGAAGATCAAGGTCATCGCATCTACTCGCCAGCGACCATCATTGTCTTCGCTTCGTCGCCAACGTTCGTTTTCTTCGTCCGAGTTAGATAATTCTCACAGAGCTACCGGCACGTTATCTGAACTCCTCTCGGCTTACGGCGATGACGCTCTTCTATACGGCATTGACATCAGTGGTTACGGGGCTTTCCGAAACTACCTCGTGGACGGCTTTGCACCCGAGCTTATCTATGCCGTCAACGATTCTTCACAGATCAGCAGTGCTTCGGAGGCTTGGAAGCGTCTCAACTGGTTCTCCGGCATCAGTAAGTGCTCACGACTCGAACTCCAATCTCAGGCTACTTCAACTATCTACGAAATCAGCCAGTGCCGTCGCGTAACGTCCGCTCTCACGTCCTTCTGATCATCGATAAGACTCAAGCTCTCAGCGCCACTTACTTCCCTCTCGTAAGTAGAAAAGATCGACCAAAAACTTGCAGTTACAACAATCGCTCGTGAATCTTGTGAACGAATACACGCCCGCCACACGATTTGCCCTTGTCCTCTACGACAACGCCTATCAAGGCGGCTTCAACTTCTCCTCCTATGACATCCCATTCGACTTGGTCAACCTTATCAATGGGCTCACTTTCACAGCCTCGAGCACTAACGTCTTCGACGTCAGCGGGTTTGCGTTTGCCAGTCTTCCTCACGGCTTGCAGAGCACTGAACTATGCGACAACTCTGCTCAACGATCGTTTCCCAGTCAACTCTGTCACCGTTGTCCTCTTCGGCTACAGCGCACAGTTTGTCTCGAGTGCAAGGTTACGTCTAGGTCGTCGATTGCCAACAACAACTGCGCGGGCTACTCTAATCCGACCGCCTTCCCGACTCTCACGACCTTCTTCGGCGTCGCCTTCAGCTCGGCTACATCCAATCCCTCGCCGTGGCTGCAATGTGTCACTTCGCCAACAGGAGCCGACACCGGCAACGTCACACTCGTGTCTGCAGGAGATGTTCTTACTCCCAACATCACCCAGTTCGAACGCATCAAGTATACTATCTCCAGAGGTGAGAAGGCATCATTTAGAGTGAGCAATCTTCAGGATATCAAATCTGGGCGAACAGCATTCCTCGAACGATCCCAGTGCCGCTGAACGAGAAAACGGTCGATCTTGTCTTCGTCCTCGATGGCTCCCTGTACACTTCCGCCATCTTCAGACCTTACGTAAGAGCCTGTTTTGAAAGAACGTCTCTTTTTCAGCTGGTGCCCTTCCTATTGAATTACACGGCCAACTTCAACATCGGCAATAACTATGGAGCTGCACAAGTGGCGGTCGTGGTCGCTTTCCAGTCGGAGGCCGTCGTCAGCTTCTACCTCAACGACAGCTCCACCTACGACGGACTCGCGAACCTCATTAACAACAACTTACCGCCGATCGAAGACTCCTTCGATGTCTCGCCAGATCTTCCCGCGTATGTTCCATTGTTGAATGACAGAAATTTTTTCAGCGCGTTTGGTCTAATCGTTCGCGACGTCCTGACTGTGGGAAGAGGCCGTCGACTACAGCAGCCGGTGCCCGCCGTTGTTGCCACCATCCTCACTTCACCGAAGTAAGCGAACGGAAGGAAAAAGGCTCTCTTAGTTTCCGTCCCGTTTCGCCGCCAGAAGTGCAAGACCTGAACACGATCGCCCAGGTCTTTGGTCTGAATGTCTTTGGTGAGCCGGCCGTCACTGCGGAGATCCTGAACTTCAACGGCAACAGCGAGTTTGGACTTGGTATTCTCGGCCACGCTGAGTTCTTGGCCGATCCCAACGCTGTGGCGATTCAGCAGCTCTCGAGCTTCATCTCTAACTCCCATCCGCCGGTGAAATCTTCCAGTCAGCGTGTAACGACAATTCTAGGCGGACACTCCTTTGCAAGAGGTGAATGCAGACATTCTTTTCATCATTGATGGCAGCTCTGCTTTGACCAACACCAACTTCCGCAATGTTTGCTTTGCTTTGAAATTGACTGAGCTTATAGACGCTGAATTGGATCAAACAATTGTCGCTCCGCTTCTCGATTTCGTCAACGGACGTGCAGATCGGCATTTTGCCCTTCGATGTGGCTCCTCAGAGCGCTCCATTCGGTCTTAACAGCGCCGCCACTGTCCAGGATTTGCACAATCGCATTGACGCGCTGCCGAATTTGACCTCGACTGCTTCGCAATGGGATCTTGTTGCTGCTCAGAACTATTTGGTCAGCAATTTCTTGCAAGCGTCTCAAGGCTGGAGAGATCAGCTGACTTTCATCGTGTTCATCGGTGCTTCGAAGTGAGAGTCTCTTCTTTCTCCCAAACATTTATTAGTGCTTCAAACGATTGCTTCAACTTGCTCAACTACATCATCAACGCGACGACGATCGCGAAATGGGCGATTCCACTCGGCTTCGGACTCCACAACAGTCTCAGCTGTGCAGTTGAAAGCCTGGACCGCGTCTCAACGCCAATAAACCCGGCCAACTTTGCTCTTGATCAACTTGGAAGTCTAGAGTTCATCTACTTCGTCTCAAACAGTAACGTTGTTTCTTTATACACTCCGAACTTCTTGCTTTCAGCCTACACCTTCTGGTCCCAAACACAAAATCCCTACCAACCGGTGCCTAACGCTTTCGTCTTTGCGGACGTCGTCTTCGTCGTCGATCAGACAAGCTACTTCAGTGCGGCCTCCTTTGCCGCTCTTCAAACCACGATCATCAATGTGTTTACGCAATTCCACCTCAATGGCCCTGATTTGAATCGCGTGGCCGTGGTGGGCAATGCAGCCGACGTCATCGCCTCGGCGACCTTCAACCTCACGGATCAAGTCAACCAAACGATTTTGTCAATCTCTCCGTCGGCAACACAGCAAGGATCCGCTTTCAACTTCGACGGGTAAGAAGGTCTTTCACAACGAACTGCTTCAGAGCCGTGCGGTATCTCTTCGAGAATACACTGTCATTCCGTCAGCATCCTCGACCAAAAGCAGCAGCCATTTTCTTCGTAGCGTCAACTCCAACGTTTGTTAAACCAATTTATTCATTGTTCTAGGCTGTCCTCGTTTGATATTCCAATCATCGAAGGTCTAGCGTCTTACGGCACAATCTTCGGAATTGATATTGGCAACACGGGAGCGGACGAGTGGCTGAACATCGTGACGGGAGACTCGGCGAAAGTCATTCGTCTCTTCAACCCGGATGAGCTGGCGAACCCGAACGGCACGGCCTTCCGCCGCATCACGGCTTTCATTTCTCAGGGTCTGCAAAGACTTGATGGTCATTAGTGAATTTCAGCCTACTACAATAAGATTGCCAACCCGCTGATCCCCATCGAAGACGTCGGGTCCGACGTTGCCTTCATTGTCGACGCCAGTAGCACTCTTACATCCGCTATGTTTGACGCGGCGGTAACCCCTTCTTTGCAAAAGAGAAAGCTTGTAGGTCAAACCGACGCTCATCAACTTGATCTCGCAATTCACCAACGAACTAACAAGAACCGCGGTCTTCTTCTATGATACGAACCCTGAGCGATACCCGATTCTCGCCTTCAACAGCTACCAGACTCACGCCGCAACGGTTCAAGCGATCCAGCGCATTAACTACACAGCCTCAACAGTATCAACATTCTCACCTTCAGGGTTTGGTTCTCTTGAAAGTTACAATGGAGCGTCTAAAGAGCGTTGACCTTCCTGCAAGATGTCCTGCTCACCGACGCTGCTGGCTTCCGCGGTGGCTCACTGACAGCCGTTATCCTAGCCTTTTCACCCACGTTTGTTAAGCCATCTTAGAAGAACTTTCCAGGGCGGACTTCGGCAACGACTGCTTTAACTACCAGCCTGTGTTTCTTCGTGACTTCGACTTGGTCGGTATCTCGTTTTCGCTCGCTGCTTCGGATCCGCTAGCGGGCTGGTTGGCATGTGTGGTGCAGCCGCGATCAAGCATCGTCGCCTCCTCAGCATTCTCGCCACTCACGCCCGGCATCTACCAGACACAAGTCGTCAACTCCGCCATCTCTAACAGTTTGTCATATGGAACACGCATCCAATTCTCTCAGTTTTCTTCGGCTTCATTGAGAGACTACCGTATGATACTCCGGTGCCGCTGTTTGAGAAGAAGGTCGACCTCGTCTTTGTCGTTGATCGCTCCTCTTACACTGATTCGTCCATAACCGATGTGAGCTCTCTCCTCTTGACGGAACTTTTCCCAGACATTCCAATTCATCAGCCGATATGCGGCGAACTTTAATATCGGCGGGCCGAATGGAGCGCAAGTGGCGGTGATCGGAGCCGAAAGCTTCGGGCCAAATGGCTACATTCTGCTCAACAACTACACCACACTCAGCGATCTTCAAGCTGCCATCCAAGCCATTCCATTCAATTTCTCCGCCTCCATCACACCCGCATTGGCAGACACGATCGACTACGTGACGTCGACAGTGTTGAGTGCCGTGAATGGGCGACGTACCGACACTCCGAGCGTTGTTGTCTTTATTTGGGGCTCCGACAAGTGAGTGCTCAAATGACTAGAAATACTTTTAGGAACCTTCCCTCGCTCATTCCAAGCAGCTCGGTGACACTCCTCAACACCGTATCTCGGGTCTTCGGCATCAACCTCTTCTCTTTCTCAGGAACAACAGCAACCCTCTATGCTCTCAACGGCAACGATGCAGCAGCAGTCGGCTATGCTTCGGGCCCTCGATCGCTGCTGAATAACGAAACGCTGGCTCTTCGCCAGCTCAACAGCTTTATCTCGAACGCTCATGTCGGCTATATGCTGCCCCTCAACGAGGTCGCAGCGGATGTCCTCTTTGTTATCGATGCGACGGCCGCTATGAACTCCACCTACTATGATCGAGTTTGTCTTTGATTTAATGGCAGTTTATTGCAGATCATTAACTGGATTATCGAACTCACCGACGGTGGTCGTGGCTTCGCCATTAACTCGTACTTCGGAGCTCAATTTGCTGTGTTGTCTTATGCAGACTCGAAGGTCGGCACTCAAGTCACGTTCACGCAAGGTGGCAACTGGACGACTCTCCGACAAATTCTCTCTGACAACTCCACGTATCCCACATCGTCGGCCACATCCTGGAACCTCACGGGAGTCTTTACCGAGACCCAAGCCCTCCTTCAAACATCCAACGGCTGGCGCAATCGTTCGACCACCATCATCTACTTCGGCATCGCCCAAACGTATGATGCGCTTTTGTGTACTCTTGCGTTCCTTGGTTGCGTTTAATGGATTCATGATGGCGAAAAAACAGTGTACAGTGTAACGTGAGACTTTTTTAGATCTTCTCTCACGAACGCATGCGACGAAGTGCCGAACTACGGCGGTGGCATCAACTATGTGGCGATCCAACTTCATGAGGCGGGCCCTGACTACCTCTCTTGCCTGGTGCCAGACCCGAGCTTCATCACACAAGCGAATCCAGCGACATTCCGCATCCGCTCCTATGCTAGTGAATTTGCTCTCTACTGGGTCTCCGCTGGTCTGCAGAGTTTCAGTGTTCTCATCTGCGCCATTTTCAGGCTATGAACAGTACGCCAACTCGGTCGCTCTCGACCCGCCGATCTACCTTCCATGGGTGATCAACGATGTGGTCTTTGTCATTGATGAGACAAGCTTCCTCACAGCCGATGCCTTCACTTCGGTTTGCTATTGAAAGACTGAAGTCCATGTTTCAGTTGAAAAACGTGCTCGTCAATCTCATTGCTACGTCCCCTATACATGAAGGGAATAAGGCCATTTGGTACACGCGGCAGACTTTTTCGCCCAGTGGTCTGTTCTGGCAGAAAACATGTTCCTAGGGTAAATCGGGGTCGGGGAACACGATTCTGACGTTAAAACAGCGCGAAAAGTGGGTTCTAGGGGTGTAAACGCGCAATTCGTCATCTTCGTGCACTTCGTACTTTTCGGAAAGAGCCTTGACTTCTAAATTTGGGACCCGGG